>PVIA01001944.1:0-167508 GCA_004024845.1 Tonatia bakeri
AACTGGCTCAGAGGTTCAGCATTCAATGCAGGGAAGCGGGAGGAAGGGACTCAGAGCTGTCCTGGTGAGCCCTGCACCCTTCCTTCACCTCAGGGCCACAAGAGGAAGAACTGGAAGGTGCGGCGCTTTGTGCTGAGGAAGGACCCGGCTTTCCTGCATTACTACGACCCTTCCAAAGTGAGTACCGTGGGCTTCCGTGGCACCTGTGTTAGACTTCCCGATGCTTCTCTCCCAAGCATGGCAGGCAGCTGGCCCGACTTTCCCTTAGCATTCCTACTGTCACTTCCACCACAATATGCCTTTCCTTCCCCAATCCAAGCTTCTCTTAAAAAAAGTATAATCACTCTTTTCTTTCATCATGTCTTTGCCTGCTCAGGGGATCTTTATTATTTTGTGAGGAAAAGCATCTTTTAGCTTCTTCAAAGCTTGCTGTGTGGCTGGGGAGGGTGTGGTGGGCCAGTAGACTCCAACTTGGTGCTTGTGAGGCCCTTCACCCCTTTCTGTCCACAGATTCCATGAATTCTGTCCTCTCAGACTCTTGTCCCCACCAGTGGTTTGTAAACTCCCTTTTACTATATAATATTCAAGCCATAATTTACTAATTTTCTAACCAATTGAAGAATTGCTATTCTGAGTTTCAGATAATAAGTATTACAGCATGCTGAGTTGGTCCAATTCCAGTCCAAAGAAAGGAAAAATGGCCTTTTAGTTGCCTGTTCGACCTTGTCGTTGGTAGATGTATGATTTTCATTCATGTTTTGAAAGAGTGAGGGCTACGCAGTTCCTTCCTCCCTGAGCTTTGGTCAGGAACCTCCGGCCCTAATCTCAGAATGTGAAGGAGCTTGAAGGAGGCCCTGGGACCCTTCCAGATGCAGTGAGAGCCAAGGGCCAGGGAGGAGCATTGTGGTGGGAAACGAGGAAACTCCCTCACTGGTGCTTTTGACTTGACCACGTGATGTCCAGGTTCAGCCTCATCTCTGTTTTAAATGATTCCCACTGGCCTCTCTGGCTAGCATGACTGAGGGGGGTTATAGGCAAGAGTGCACCTCTTCCCTTCTGTCTGTTCACACAGTTCCTAATCAGGCCTTCTTTCCTCTGCAGGAAGAGAACCGGCCAGTGGGCGGGTTTTCTCTTCGTGGTTCACTCGTGTCTGCTCTGGAGGATAACGGGGTTCCCACTGGTAAGATGCAACTTCGGTCCCAGCCTGAAGATCTCAGGGGCCTCCCTCCTGCGCTCTCAATAATACTCAGCTGATGAAGGATTGAGCTATGGGAATTGAATAGGGCTTTCTCAATGAGACGATGAATGTGTGAGTTTTAAAGCCAGTTGCAGAATTAAAGGGCATGTATTCTTCATGTTTTAACACTACAGCTATATAATCCTTGCTGTTAATATTCTTTCCCTTCAGTTTCTTTGTTTACTTGCCCATAAGCTTCCACCTAATAAGAATAATATTAGGTTACACAGTGTTTAAGGGTTAGCAACACATTTTAAAATCTATTATTACACTAATTTCACAATAGCCAGCTAAGGTAAGAAGATAGTATTATTCCCATTTTAATGGATGTGGAAATTGAGGTTCAAAGAAGTTAAAGTCAAATCCCAAGTCTGTGCCTGCTTTTTTCATAAACATAGAATCTTTGATGTGAACGAAATTGTAGATCTAAGGTTTGTGTAGGGTACGGGCCAAGAGAGCTTCCAAGGATGTTCCAATACACCACTGGCAGGTCTTAAGACACAGGCGAAGGAGAGGAAATGGAAGGGAGGAGAAGAGCAAAGCATGCATCTGGTGGGATTCCTTAACCATATACACTGGTGTTTGATAAGTACTTCATTTGTTTTCATCTGTGTTTCACTTGATTTTCAGCTGGTTGCAGCAGAAAGCAGACATGGATACTCACTCATTGATTTTTTTTCCTGCCTAGGTGTTAAAGGGAATGTCCAGGGAAATCTCTTCAAAATCATTACTAAAGACGACATACACTATTATATCCAGGCCAGCAGCAAGGCTGAGAGAGCTGAGTGGATTCAAGCTATCAAAAAGCTAACATGACAAGGACCCAAGGGAACAAAACCAGATTCCTCCCACCTACCAGATGACAGACGAGGTTTCCTGGAAAACGAGTGTTGAGACTTCATTTTGTGCTGTTTTAGAGTGAGACTAGTGAAGGTTCCTTAGATCCCAGTCAGTAATGGTGCTATTTCCTCACCTTTATGTGAACAGCCCGGAAATGCTAGAACCACCATTAGGTGCCATCATCTGGACTTGCCAATTATCACAGTCAGCCATTCTTTGGCCGCCAAAGGTTTTCCTGGTAACACTAACCAGCCACGTTATACTACTAAATAAAATGCTGGTGTCACAGTGGCTCTCTCTGAAATGCTGTTAGCAATTCTTTTTAAAAAAATATATATTTTACTATGCTATTACAGTTGTCCCATTCCCCCCCTTCATTCCCCTCCACCCTGCACACCCCCTCCCACCCACATTCCCCCTCTTTAGTTCATGTCCATGCGTCGTAAGTTCTTTAGCTTCTACATTTCCCATACTATTCTTGCCCTCCCATTTTCTACCTACCATCTATGCTACTTATTCTCCGCACCTTTCCCCCCACTCTCCTTCTCCCACTCCCCTGTTGCTGCTGTTAGCAATTCTTAACCCCTTCTTTCAGTTAATAAAAATTGACATTTGTTTCTGGCTATTAGAATTCCTTTACAAAGTTTCATAGTTTTCAAAGTTTTTTCATGCTTGAGGATATACGAGTTAAGCAAGGTGATTATGAAGACATCTCAAGTGATCTCTGTGATTAAGTTGTGCTTCACCTCAAAGTAGGGATGGTGGCAAAATCTGGCTGAACATTGAAAGAATATTGTTTTCTTTTGAAAGATGAGCTTGTATAAGTGTCATACATCACAGAAAAGCCATGGACTCCGTTGAAGAGATTAGACACATACCCAAAGGGAAAGAAAGGTGAAATTATAGCTTTACTATGGAAAGTAGCATTTAGAGAGACGCAGAGCGGGAGCTCTCGCAAGGACAAAGATGTAAATAGGAGAGTTAAATCAAGGCGTGATTCCGGAGTTTTCAAGCGGACCTGGAGACAGACAGGCACCGAGAAGCGTCACCAGTTGAGGTTAATCTGAAGTAGTGAAAAGGCTGTATCATACAATACTTTTAAAAACATTTTTATTGCGTTCAAGTGTATACAGTAACCTGGCACAAGGTACTGTCAGCATTCTTGCTAAGTACAAGTGCTTGGACTTCCTTCAATGAGTGATATGATGCGTAACTTACATTAAGGGGAGTAGATGCTTCCAAAGTATTTTAACTAAAAATTTGTCCTCTTCAATAGTTTGTACTGTCTTCTCTTAATCTATTCTAAAATACTTGACCTGAATGATCAGGAATTCCAAGCTAATGAGGTTTTCACTCATTCCTTACATCGTAAGAGACTGCCTTTTAAAGCCCTATTTTCCATTTGGCATTTTACCAAAGTCTAATGTCCCTGGAATTAGTTTATTGCTTTTTGAATATCAACAGGTATTTACCTGAATTCAACTGCATTTGGTTTGATGGCTTCCGGACCCTAATTTGGCACAACTGCACCACACTGTAGAGGAGATAGCAGAATCCTCATGCACTGACAAGTAGATGAGCATCATCTTGAGGCAAATCAGGGAACAACTCTTGTCAAGGTACTAGCATTTTGAATTTTTAAAAATCCTGATTCAACTTAATTCAATTTGATGTAAAAGTAGCTAAATCGAGAATGTCTGAGACTATGGCAGCTGAGTAGTAACTGTACTGCTTAGCATAACGTAGTGTTTTGCATGTCTGTAGGTTCCCACTGTTTGACCATTATCTAAAGTATTGGTTTGTCTTGTTTTGCTATAAAATATAAAAAATGGCTTGCTCTTATTTTTTGTCAGCCATTTTCAATTAATTTCAGTTATGTGGAAGACCCAAACTATTGCTAATGTTCAGTTTGAGTCAATAACCACTTGGCCTCTGTCAAAGGCAGAACAGGAAGTAGATGAACTTGTCAATTTTTAAGGAAGAGGTTTTTGGAGGAGAGATCCAGGATTTGGATAAACTGGTCAATTGTCTTGGTCAGTCTGTTCTTCAAGTTATTTGAAGGTGGGTATGTATCTTGTCCTCACATTTGAAAGTGATACTTTTAGGTTAGTAGCCTTAAGTTTAGTTAATTCTTTCTTTATATCACTGAGGTATTCATCTTTTCTCTGGCAAGGGTCATGAATTTGCAACTGTTATGGAACTGACCAAAAGGCCTGCATGGGATAAACTCATTCACCACAAAGGCCACTGGTATTTCTCAATAGTTATGGCTTTTGAAGTATAAAAATATTCAGGAAACAAAAATTCAATTCTCCCGTCTATAGCAAACACTTAAGGAGCACCTCATATTTTGATGACATCTTAATGCTGTGAGCTTTATGGATGTATTTTTTGACTCCTCAGAAGATCAAGGTGAAACTTATGTGCTAGTTTTGAACACATCCAGACTCCTCTACACTCCCAGTACGGCGTGCTAGTGGTCATGGCTTCCCTGTGGAAACGGCTGCACGAAGCCAGTCGTAGTGATAAAGGCTGCTGAAATGACAAAGGGACAACCTGCTTCACATTCGGCACAAACCATCTCACCAGCACTCTGTTTCCCAGCCCCTTTCATGTTGTGTCTAGTGCAGGACTGATGAAGGTGGGGATGATTTACTCTAAGTATTTAAATGGCTATTCTTCATGATGAGTAAGATTAGTGTATCTAGTTTCTCAGGTATACTGAAAGAGTAGATCTACAAAAACCGAAGTAACTCAAGACAGATATCCTGGCTGTAACTTCAGCTATGTGTTATCAGTGGATTTATTTACCTTTAAAACAATTAGTTCTTAAAAGATAAAAATGATGAAAACGTAGAAAAATTGTTGTGTGTTCAAACAGATCTCTATTCTGTTATAAAAGAAAACTGAAGTTCTCTAGGTGGTGAATATTTTAATGGGAAAAAAATCAAAAGTTGGGTAATACTCAAAATACCTGAATTAAGGAAGGACTATCTAAAAGGAAAAAAAAAACCAAACCATTACCACTTTGAATTATAAATTCAAGGCAGGCAGCTTAGTATACCAACCAGGACCAGTGTGGTAAACTCTCCCTCACAAGTGTCATCAGTCTCAAACAGTGAGTCACACAAGCGATATAATCCTCTGCTTGTATTTTAAGGCTTTCCCCGCTAAAAGTCAACTCTGACTGTGATTAAAATTATTTCCTCTAAACCCTCCTAATAAAAGGATCTGCCATATAAATTCTTTGAACACTTGCCCTTACATTTCCACATCTAGACTGAAAAGAACAGAATCAGGGTCTTAGTAATCATAATGCTTTTAACTGGTGACAAGAAGGAAGAAGCCTATTAATTAAATATCCCAGAAATTTATTTAATGTTCGCTTCATACATTTATATAGAAAGGTTGGGACTATTTCCTTTGGGTGCCTCTGATAAATTACATGGAGGCACTGAACTACAAAGGTGTGTCAATCTGGAGACACCAGAAATGGAAAACCCAATTTTATCACTTCTTGGCTTAAAAATGCTCAATGTGCTGGAGCTCCTGTGTGAAAACAGCTGACATTTTAGGAGGGCATTTCATGTTTTGGTCTGTTAGAACATTTAAATACTTGGAAATAAAAAATATTCAACTTTGAAGTTTTCAATACTGGAAAACTTTTAAGTCTAGGGTTTATAGCCAGGAAGGGCTGTTTTGTGTTCCTTAAACTGGACTGTTTCCCACAACGTTAATCTTCAGCTTTGGCTTCCATTTCTTCTGCGTCATCATCTCCATCCACTTCTGCATTTTCTCTCTCAAGCCTTTCCAGCTGCCTCGCAAGTTCAGTTTCATCTGTATCTGTGACCACTTTGGGCTATGGAAGCAGAGGCATAATTGCAAAGTGAAGTAGTTAAATTGTACACAAAATTCAATTTCAATGCTATTATTGCCTAGTATTTTAACTCTTAAAGAAACACTTTTCTAACAACTCTACTGTATCTATTCACTTTCGCGTGTTGACATAACACTAATGAATTTTATTAGATCAACAATGGAAGAAATTTATGAGAATAATACAGAAAAATATATGAATATTAAAATCAAATATTTCCTCTTATTTTTATAAGCTAAAAATGAAAATACTCTCAGTGGCTATATATATCCTTCAAACCCAAAAGAGGTTCTATAAAAATGCATCTTCTAGGTTTAAAATTATTTACTATTGTCTTCCAGAGAAGGAACTGTTATATAAAAATATATGTAACATATACATATGAAATTAGGTTTTACTCTCGTTGAGATGACAGAAATATAGGCAACTACTTGTTTCTAATTCTGAGATCAAATTTTAAGTATTTCGTATTAAATTCTGACAATAATCAATCACCAATTTTAACTATCATTTCCTTGGTAAGGGGTAGGGGGAGAGGGATAAATGACACAACAGCACACCCAACACCACCAGTGACCACAGTTTTCAGTAACCATCCCATGATAGTTCTTATTTACTTATAAGAAGTCCTTTTAGAAACTCTCTAAGTTAATAATTATTTTATGCTTAGCAGAGTTGTAACCTTAAATGTATTCCATTTTTTAAGGTTCTAGAATGTAAATCACTTATATGTTTCAAATTTCTTAAAAATCTCTAAGAATAAGGTAAAAACAAACTTGGTCTCACCTCCATTTGAACATTGAAGACACCCCTCTTTTCTTCAATCTTTTCTTTGATAACAGCCATGGCTTGATTGAGGACGGAGAGGCCTTCTGTCCTCTCCAGCGTGGTTGTAGTCATCACGTACCGAGGAGGAGCTATGAGATTAATCTAAGGAAAGAGATAATTCAATTAGGAGTATACCTATAGAAACACAACTATGAGGGTGTTCAAGAATTGTTTTGCTAACCTGCCACCTTCACAAATCCACAAATCACCCCAAAACTTAACTCCCAATTTTATAATCAGCAATTTGGGGTAGTTTTTTAATGCAGCAAAAGCTACTGACACTATAATCTAATCAAATCCACTGAAATATTGAATATGAAGAATTATGACTTCTGGGTGTCTCTGGTAGCTACACCAACTATAGCCATCATCGGCATAATGAATAACGTCTTTAAACAAACAAAAATTCTAATCTGGTTCTAAACTATACTGACAGAAGAAATTCTAAGAGATTCTAAATAATAACCATTCAGTTAATTTTCTTGCTAATGAAAGATTCAGAGCAAGCCTCCTAAAAGTTGTGTGTGAATATGAGAGAATATGCTGCCTTTTTTCAAGACTGAGCATTATGGGCAGAAGTCTTTACTGTAAAGGAGCCCTATGCGCTAAGCACTAACTGGATTCTCTATCTACCATGCAGGAACAGTAGCTACACGAAAAGCCTAAATGTAATTGTCAACATCCCCTAGAGTAACACCAAGAACCACTTTTCCTAACACTTGCTATGAAACATGATCATTACGAAGTCTGATTTGACTCTGGTAGGGACTTCCGCAGGGAGGGCGAAAACTGACCACTGACCTTGATGGGCATGGTCTCTGTAGAACAGTTCAGACCTGCTCGCAGGGCTTCCTTCACGGCGTCAATGCCTTCGTAACCGTAGCATGCCACCTCAATATCTAAAATGATAAAATGCAAGAGCTTACACCAAAATGCTGCAAAAAAACATTTAAAGGCATAACAGAGATCCAAGATGTGGCAGATGATATTCAAACACTCATGAAAGTGTTTATCATCCTTTCAATTAGAAACCAATCCCAGCTATTAACTTCCCTAATTAAAGCTACCTGAACTCCATGCTCTCACCCACATCAAGTCCCTGAATGATGAAACTCTAAGACGGACACATTTAATAAACACCTTTAATTCTGGCTATGCCTGGGCTGAAATCATGATTCCAACTTTTCAGCACCCTCAGTTTCTTATTTGTAACATGGAAAAAAGAAGGAGTGTTATAAAAACTGAGTGAAACGGTAATTGCAAATTGTTGAGAACAGTTTGGAAATTGCATACACTTTGACCCAGCAATTCTCCTTTTAGGAATGTGCCTCACAGAACACTGTATAAATGGATAAATATACTTATAGTGATTTTATGATAATAAAAATATTGGCACAACTTAAATGTTCTTCAAGAGTGCACGGGTTAAAGTTTATCAGTGTATAGACTATTACCTAGCCATTAAAAAGAATGGAAAAGATTTCTATGTTCTACACAGAAGGGCAGCCATGATACACTAAGTGGGAAAAGCTAGTTGGAGGAAATTGTGCATAGTATGACCTCATCTTTGTAAAAACAAAAAGTTATACCTGAATATAAACAGCAGACACTCCTATACAGCATATGAGCACAGGAAAAAATGTGTAAGAGAATATATTCTAAATTATTAACAGTGGTTAATCCAGGGACATGAGAATACATTACTGTACTGTTAGATTATTTTAAAGTATGCATTAAATGAAATAACCACCTCCTTAAAAAAAGGGCTAACTTAAGGTTAACCTGTGTCAATATATACATTTAATGACTCAGCAAGATACTTAAGTTCTTAAACTGTTCTTATGAAAAAATATGCCTTTAGAAAAACTACAGATGTTAATATAGTAACATATTCTTCAGTAAGACTCACTATTTAACAGGTTTACTGATTTTTGCAAAATGTTTTAACATCATTTAAAAAACTAACCTGCTCGAATTTTGACAGCCTGTGGGGTCAAACGCCTATTAATATTGTTAATGAGCACTTCACGTTCGTCTTCGTTCAAATCTAAACTATCCAAAATAGATGGGTCTCTGATTTTAAAAAAAGAAAAAACAGAGGTCAAGGTTACTTTACTGACAACTGAAATACCAAACACAATGCCAGAGAGTACTGTGTGAGAACCCAGGCTTTAGCATCAGAATTAGAGTTCAAACTGTAGCTTTGCCGCTGGATACTGATGTGTCTTTGGGCCTTTCCAAACCTGTTTCCAAATGTGTAAAATGAAGATGAAAACAGGGTGTTGCACTGAATTACAGTATTCAATGAGATAATGCAGCATTTAGTAATATATGACAAGTAGAAAACAGCTAAGTAACTGTTATGAAAAGACAAACTAGAGATCAGGCTAAAGTAAGACTTTCAAAATGTCTCTCGAGACACCTGACATCCCACTATAATTAAGACCTTAATGGAATCAGCAGTCTCTGCTTCAAAGAGCTTACCAGCTAACTTGAAAAGAACAAAAGCATAGAAAAAATTAAAAACTCAAACTGCATCTGTGGGAATTAGGAGAGAAAGGTATTACTTCCAGTGAGTGGGTCATCAAAGGCTTCACAGACAAAGTGGCATTTCACTGGGCCTTCCTAATTGCCACAAGACAGGGTTCAGGGTGTTAGTTAGTCAATGACATGCTGAACAAATGACACATGAAAGAAAGGAAATGACTAAAAGAATAACAATGTTAACAAGCAAAGGCAGAACTGTTTTAAGAAAGGTATGATGTATTAAAAAAGAAATGGCGTGGGCAAGCACCAGACTTATAAAGCATAGGTTAAGGAATGAAAAGCAAAATAATTTGAGTTGAGAGAACTTTCATTCAACTAACATTACCTACACAGAAAAGACACACCAAAAGACAACAGCAGATGAAAGAAACAGATGTTTCATAGAAGAGATATTAACGGTCAATAAATATGAAAAGCTGTTAAGTTCACAAACAACAGAATGTAAATCAAAACAAGATACTATTGTACATTCATCAGTTTGACAGGAGAGAAAAAAATCTGAGACATATACCAAATGTTGGTGAGGGTGAAGAAAACTAGGGGTGCTCATACAATTCCTAGAGGAAAATAAAGATAGAACTGACTGGAGAGTATTTTGGCAAAAGTGAGTAAATGTAAAGATGCATATAATTAATCCTGTGGCCAAACAATTTTATGCCTATCCCAGGTACACAGAACTCCCACATGTGCACAGAGACACGGAGAACAGTGCGCACCACAGCGCTGTTCAAAAAACAGGGGAAGAAGGGGTCAGGTGGGATCATCTGAACACCTCTCAATACCAGAACAGATGAGGCATGTTCTTACAATAAAATACTACACAGAAACTAACATGAAGTAGGCACACATCTATCAATTTGGAGAAATCCTATTTAATAATAAGCTTATGAGTAAATATTCAAGGTACAGAGACATAAATTGATAGAATTTTTAAATACAAAGAAATGATTCTATACGTATTTTCTGAATACCCGTTATCTATTAAACCATAAAAACAGAAATTGTAATGATACATCCTAATTTGAGAATAGCGGTTACCACTGATGAGTGAGGTGAATGGATTGGGAAGGGTAAAACATTTCCAACTATCTTAGAAATTTTATTTCTTAATTAAAAGAAAAATATGATGCACATGTGGCAAAGAATTAGTATCACTTAAATCTGAACAGCTGCCACGTGACCGACGACACGAGAAGAACGTCAAGGGACAGGGAGAAACGCACGTCGAACACGTGCCGAGGCGGAGTGGTGGGTGAGGGAGGGAGCGCTGGAGATGGGAGACAGGGGCAGCTGGGGCCAGATGACGACAGCGAGCCAAAGAAGGAAACGTACTGACTGAGGAGTGAGGGACTGAAGTCAGGGAGGACAGGAATATGAAGCAGTGCTCAATGGTTAGTAGTGTAAACTCTGGATGAAACCAGAATGCCTGGGTTTGAATCCTGGCTCTACTGTTTGTTGTGTCAACTTAAACCATTGACTCTTTGCCTCAATTTCCTCATATATAAGATAGGGATTAATAGAACTTAGAAGTTGTTGTGAGAATTATATAAATATTAGTACTATAATTATTACTATTTCCATTGCTCTGACATGATGTGAAAAAAGTTACATTTGGGGGTAAACTGAAAGGGATTTGGAGAACCAAATGAGTCCGCTCGAAATGTCCCAGGCGCCACTCCCCGGGGCTGAGATGGCCATTACCGCCTGGCAGCACAGAGGCTGGGAGAGCGCCCTCTGTGCAGGGCGAGGCTGGCGGAGCACTAACATCCAGGGAGGAGTGGGAGGTGCGGAAGTAGAGGAGTGAAGGGGTCTGGCTGTTAAGAGGACACAGTGCTCACTCAGGACAAAGCAGAGAGAAGATTGGGAAGTTTGTTCTTTGGCGTAAATGGGAGAAATCAGAATGTATTTCTTTGCTGCTATAGCAGAAGGAAATTACTGAAAAGACTGAATTAAGGAAAAGGCACAATTAAGGAAAAGACTGAAGACCCAAAAGAGGGAAGAGAAGACAGAGGGAAAGAGGCCCCTGAGCAATAGCTGGGCACAGGTGCCAGGACTGGGCTGGCAGCAGGAGGGGTGCGAACTCCAGTGTGACAGGAGCACAGAAGGAGGGAGTGACAGCTGAGATAGTGGAAGGACGTAGAGGAGATCGTGTGTGGCACAGTGGCTTCTATTTTCTCTATAAAATAGGTAGTGAGTGTCCTAGGTGAAGGAAGAGTATGGAGAAGCCCTGAAACAGCCACTCTGAGACTGGGAGGAAGAACTGGCCAGGAGCAGCAAGAATGTGGGGCAGCAGTGAAAGCGAGCTGAGGCCGAGACCATGAATATGCACGGCACCAACCCTCAAGACTGGTTTTTCCTGGCAGCACCCAGCAGTCTACAAGTGCAGAGAGGGCAGGAACATAGCTCCAAGGCTGATGTAACAGAAGGAAAAACAAGGCAAAAGCTCATGATACCGGCAAGAAAGCTGCTGAAACGATGGACCATGGTGTATCTATGCTGAGTAAGAAAGAGAAGGCAGGCAGGAGTGAAAGGAGAGGAAGAAAAAAAAAAAAAAAGGTTTGGAATCAGAGCTGATATAAGAATTATGAAGACACAGAGTGGGACTAACTATAGGGGAGCTGGAAGGAGAGGAGGCTGTGGTATAAAAATAAATTAATTAATTAACAAATTAATGTATGAATTACAGGTTTTGGAGGCAGAGCAAATCCTGGTGACAGGAGATCCAGGGTGAAGCCATCTGGGAGACTGGTTAAGGTAGCATGGGCTGAAGGGCTGAAGAATCGTGAGGAAAAGAAAACAAGAGGTCACAGTTTTAGATGAGACATCCATATTGGCCCTAAAGTCATCTAGGACAACAAAAAAAGTAGGAGAAGGAAATGGACAAGGGAGTAGTATAAGATGAAACTATATAGTTTCTGAAACTATGTAACTGATGTAAGAAATTGTATAGGCTTGGCTATACAGAATTGGCCCATATGATGAGACTTTTATATTGAAACACTGTAATCTAAATTTGGCAGGGACTTAACAAGTGGATGTTGTACTAGTACATGTCAGGCTCTCAGTCTGCACGCTAGACCCAACCGGCAGCTGTGATATGAAGGCAGAAGCAGAGCCAACAAGATGTGCTTACGAGACTGCATGCTTAAAGGCATCATAGGCACCGTATCCGGGTCTCTTGTACTTGTCATCGAAGACCCAAGCAGTCCTCTGGAACAGGCTTTCCAGCTGCTCGTCCTTGGTGTACTCCAACACCTCAGCAACATGCCGGAGGATGCTGTAAACCTAGGGACAACATGAAGGGCTCAACAATTCAAAGGTAAGAGAGCTAGTCAACGATATTTTTATACTTTACTCAACTGGGTATAACAAGTAAAAATAGCACAGAAATAGTCCTAACACCCAGGGTAAGTCTTCACTCTGACACAAATTAACCTCTCTGAACTTGTCTCCTCATTGGAAAAGAGAGATACTGCATCTCTCCTTCTTACTGTATAGAGCACTACACAGATCAAACATATACAGATGCACACCACAAACAAAACATTATACAAATTCTTTATATGAATGTATAAAATTTATATATTATAAGAATCCTGTTAAACAAATGTAAGATATTATTACAACTGAGCCACCTGGCCAGAGGCTAAATGTAAGATATTATTACTATCACTCCATATGAGAACATGGAACCAAAATTGAGATTTTCGTATTTTTGCTCTGTTATAATTTAAGTTATCCTTCAATCTCACCCACTGCTGCCAAAACCTTTTCTAATCTCCAAAAAATAAAAGGGCTTAAAGAAGAAAAAGTATAAGAAAGGAGATTTTCATGTTAATTGCACATGACACTGAGTGAGAAAATGTACCAACACTGGCTCTTCACTCTGTCCTGTACGACCTGCCAGCAGAGCCATCTCACACCCTGGTGACAAAACAAATGGAAGTGTCCAACAGCAGCGTCTCTCCAATTTGTTGGGACTCGAGATCCCGCATTTCTAATAAGCAATCAGGTGATGCCAATGCTGCTGGTCCATAGACTATACTCTGAGTGGCAAGGCCCCAAGTTTATTAAGAAAGAATTTTAGTGACAGCACTTTTGAATGTGTAAACCACAATGCAGTAATAGTAAACACATCCGTAAAACAAAGGGAAAATCTGGCAATGGTCTGATGGCATTTAGATTTTTATTCTTTCACTAGGGTTAAGCAAGATTCGAAAAAAAACCTCTCCATTTAAACATTGTTTTCTTGATATTTTATCTTAAGGGCAGAAACACACATGGCAGAAGAGAAAAAGACAACACGAGGAAAGGGCAAATGAACGAGAAACAATGGAGACAGTGCCATCAAGAACGGAGGGTACAGGGAATGAAGGATAATCTAAATAGGACCAGAGAAGAGAACATTCCAGGCAGAAGATGAAAGCGGAAACGGCTGTCCTTGCTTTATTTGTGCTTACTGCGGGGAAGTAGGAATTATAGCAAAAATAGCAGCATCAGCAACAACAAAAGAAAAAAAGAAGAAAAAAAACAAAACAAAACACAACTTTAGGGGAAAAAAACCCAAGCAAATACCAAACTAGCAGCAAACCTCTACCTTGCTTTCCTAGATTCATAAACACTCTACAAACCCTGCTCACCCTCAACACACAGCAGCCCGCGGACTGCGACCCTCACCCCGGAAGAGGCGCGCAAGCTAGCCAACTCCAGCGAGCTGACGACTCGTGCTGACGAGCCGGCAACGCCATCACAGCGCGTGACGACAAGCCAAGTCAGCTGAAACCACAGATAACTAATTCTTAACAGAGCTTAAAAACACCAACATCCAGTACTGCTTTGAGAAGGTTAGATCACAAGCAATACTTTAAGGTAGTAATACCATGAGCTAAAAACACTGTCGTCATACTCTTTTGAAATTAAGTCTTTAAATCATTTTCTATGTAACACGTAACTGGAAATGAAAATGTACTTACAGAAAATGTAAGTTTTTTAATTTTAATTTTTTGCCAGGAACATGACTTGCACATTAAATATTGGATTAATTTGACTCAAAAATCAACTTACAGCCCTGGCTGGTGTGGCTCAGTGGATTGAGCACTGGCCTGCGAACCAAAGGGTCACTAGTTCGATTCACAGTCAGGGCACATGCCTGGGTGGTGGGCCAGGTCCCTAGTCGGGGTCATGTGAGAAGCAACCACACACTGATGTTTCTCTCCTTCCCTCTCTCCCTTCTCCTTAAAAAATAAGTAAATAAAATCTTTAAAAAAATCAACTTACAGTTTTGGATTTGGTGAATTTATCTTCACATTTGATTGCTTCCTCTGGAGAAACTCTTCTTTTTGACAAATCAATGTATCCTGCATGAAAAAATTTTGGAAAAAAAAAAAATCATCTCTGTCCAGATGTCAGCATACCACTGTGGCAAATTTTCACAACCAGCTGTCTGGTTGGTATATCTGTACTTACTCTCCACTAAACTTCTATCAACAAAATACTACTCAAGATGAGAAGTTTTTTTCAGAAATGTATCTTTATTATCATGTAATTGTATATTCTCTACTACCTGTATATTCTCTATTACCTCGTTGGAAGGAACTAATAAGTTTTCAATTACTCAAATGAAAGCTGGTCAAAGATTTTGTGTGGCATCCATGCATCATAGGATCAACTGCATAAACTATGTTTTTTGTATTCTTTTTCTTCCCCTGTACAATCTGTTATTAGTACTTTGACCAGAGAAATCCAAAGTCAACCATCCTGGAGAGATTCTGAAATTCCAGGTTGTCTCTTAGACTGCAGGCTGCAAAGCCTCAGCTTGTCCTACTGGATGAGGTATGCCCAGGAGACAGACCTACAGCTCCAGCAGCAAACACACTAAGAAAAGAACCTATTCTCGCTGGGGCCTGTGGGTGAGAGAGACTGATACAGACAGTGGGAAGAAGAGTTGGATATTTCATCCTCATCAGGAAAACTTAAGTTCCATGATTTGAGCTATGTCACAGGCATTAGAGTAAAAAGCAGGAACTGAGGCCACTAGCCTTTCTAACTGAGGAGCCTGCAGTTGGACATCATTTGCGGGACTCTCAGCGATGAGACTGGGCCCCATGAGGTGGAATGGAACCATAGAAATCTGAACAGGAGGAAAAAAAAAAAAAAAAAGACTGCTTGATGTTGTGGGTGAGGTGGGCATATTCTCAGCTGGAAGAACCTGGTTTGGTTGTTTTAGTGACAGCTGGTTTTTTTTAATTTAATTTTTAAATTTATTTTTAGAGAGGGAAGGGAGGGAGAAAGAGAGAGAGAGAGAGAGAGAGAGAGAGAAACATCAGTGTGCGGTTGCTGGGGGTCATGGCCTGCAACCCAGGCACGTGCTCTAACTGGGAATCGAACCTGCGATGCTTTGGTTTGCAGCCTGCGCTCAATCCACTGAGCCATGCCAGTCAGGACAAAGTGACAGCTGTTTTTGCTGCTGCTGCGTCTTCAGTTGGACTCACCAATTCCTAAACCAAGCCTTTACTGCTGACTCTGGTAGGCTGGGTTTCAAAGCAAGTTCCTTTTGGAGATCTTTATCTGGAAACATGGTGTAGGAAAGCAGAGCCTCCAACTGTTCACGCTGTGTGTGCATGCTAGAGGTTTGTTTTTGGTGTTTCTTCCACATTGTGGGACCTGCTGGATTCTGTGGTACCAAGCTCATGGTGGAATCATCCATGTGGATAAAGGGGTCTGTCTGGGGATTCTCTGGGGCCACTCTGATCATCAAGGGTGCTGTCACCTGGGATGAGCAGATGTGACCAACTTTGTCCTGCTGTAGCATGTCAATACTATAACCACACATGTGGACAGAAGAGTGAGCCTGGGAAGTCCCAAAGTCTCTTCTGTGCATCTGAGCTACATTGGTGCATTGACATTTGTGGCCTGGCTGACCGGGTGAGAAGAAAAGCCCCTTCCCAGGGCTAGTCAATTCTTGAGAGAGAGCACAGGGCTCAAGAGGAGCAGCTTTTCACATGCAAACTAACCAACCCACCATCTCCTCATCAAGCCTCACACACAAAGTCAATATTCCTCCTGCCCTAAATCAGCCTAGAGCCAAGGTACCAGACCACCAGGAATAGCTCTGATGCCCCAAGGCCTGCCTATTCAAACTAGCCAACCCTAAACGGTTTACCATCCCATCGGCCCTTTCCATGGAAATCTTAATAAAGGCTCTGGCTTTCCCCTTGCTCCTTCTGCCTCTTGACCAAATCTGGTGCTTCCTCAAGTGGCTCTACATGTCATGGGTATGTCCCCATTTACTGGGAAACTTAAGTAATAAAACTCTTCTTTCAATGGCATTGGCCTCTCCATGTCATCAGTCACCTCCATAAATTAAAATCCTGCTAGTATAAAATGAAGTGAGCGGTACAATATATTCTAAGGAATTTAGGAAGGAAAAACGGTCTTTAAAATTTACCTACATATTTTTTATTTTGAGTATCACATCTCTTTGGTCTGAACAACTTCTTTACCATTTCTGATAATGCAGGCCTATTTGGTTAAAAAAATCCTCTTAATTTCTATTTACCTGAAAAGGTCTTATTTGATCTTCACTGTCGATTATTTTCTTTAGATATGGAAGTCTGGTTTGACAGTTTTTTTTGAGTGCTTCAAAGATGTCTTTCAATGGCAGACCTCCATAATTTCCAATAAGGACGCCACAGTAAATTGTACTACTCTTCCTTTGTAAATAATGTGTCATTTTCTTTAGCTATTTTCAAGATTTTCTCTTTATGTTTTTCAAGTCTGGTGTGCCTAGATGCAATCTTGTTAGTATTTATCCTTGAGGTTTGCTGAGCTTCTCCAATTTATAAATTTACATATTTTCAGTACATATGGGAAACTGTTGGCCATGATTTCTTCAAATATATTTTCTGCCTTTTCTCTCCTTTTCTTCTGGAATTGGGTTTTTGATATTTGACTGGTGTTCTCCTCTCTCTGTTCTTCCAATTAGTTCTTTTTAAAGTGAACTATCTTCAACTTTCACTGAGCCTCCTGTCATCTTCAATCTGTCAGCCATCCAGTGAATTTTTTAGATATTACACTTTTGATTTGTAGCATTTATTTCTTTTTGGTGAGAGTTTCTAATTTCTCTATGGAGATTTCATTTTGTTCATTATAAGCATATTTTCTTAATATCCTTAGCAGTTATAATACCTGCTTTAAAACCCTTACCTGCTAATTCTCAGGCAAGGGTCATCTCTGAGTCAGTCACATTGATTGTCCTTTCTCTTCTGCATGGGTCATATTTTCCAGTTTCTTCAAATGTTTGGCAAATTTAGACTGTATCTTGAACACTGACAGACTCTGAATTCCCTTATTGTTCCCCTTCAGTATGCTACTGATTTTGTTTTAGCAGGCAGTTAATTTGTCTGAATTCAAAACTATAAGCTCTGTCTCCCAGGTGGAAAGCAAATGAAATCTGTTTAGAATTTTACCCTGTTGGGTTGCTTGCAGTCCAACCTGTGTATTAGTATTTCAGAGGTCAGCCAGAGATCTGAGTACAATTTATATATAAGTTAATTTTTTTAGAAGATGTCACTTATTTTTAGAGAGAGGGGAAGGGAGGGAGAAAGAGAGAGAGAAACATTGATCAACTGCCTCTCTTATGTGCCCAGACCAAGGAATCCAAGCACGTGTCAAGACTGGGAATCAAATGATGACCTTGATGCCCAACCAACTAAGCCACACCAGTCAGGGTATTATATATATAGTTAAGGGTTCTCCCTGTGTCTCTCCCTTCTGTGATCTTTATAACTACCTGCCAACTGCTTTGGTTGTCCAGAACTTTCACCTCTGGTTCTCAAGCCATTAAGACTGTAGGTCTCCACTACAATTTTAGCTGTCCTGCTTGAAGGTATCTGTGACATGCATTCAGAGAAAAAGCTGCAAATCTTACCTAACACAATTCCTTTCTTATTTCAGTTTCACCCTGCTTTTGATCGTTCCCATTGTCTTTTAGTTTTTTTTTTTTTAAATATTTATTCGGGGTTTATAGCTGTTGTTTTTAAAGGTTTATCCAGTGGACCTAACTTCCTAGTATCAGAAATGGATCCTCTCCATAAGATCTTCTGCACTTTCCTTTTTTTCTTATCTTACTCTGCTCATCTTTGCACATCAGAATAGTCAGTTCTCATTCTATATAAAATTGCATTGCATGGATGTGTCATGATTTGTTTTACCATGATTTTATTCCCTGCTTTTAATACTATACAAACAGTATTAATATTATTTAATACTGTATAAACAATGCAGCTATGGAAATTGTTTTTACACATAAATATAACATTTTTCTGATTGCAAGTGGTAATGTGATTCGTTCTTGTGATATATAAGGAAGAAATACAAGACAAGACACCAATCTAGGTTGCTCTGGGGCAGTGATATGAAGACTCACTAAGTTTAAGGAACATAGTAGTCCCCTCTCATCCACAGGGCATACATATGAAGACCCCCAGTGGGTGCCTGAAACTGCAGATAGTACCAAACCCTATATATACTATTTCCCTCCTACATATACATACCTTTTCATTTAAAAGATGCACTTAATGGCTTCTTTCGTATATCTGAATTGCCAGCATCACTACTTTGCACTTTGGGGCCATTATTAAGTAAAATATGGGTTACCTGAATACAAGCACTGCAATAGCTTGACAGTCAATCTGATAACTGAGATGGCTACTGAGTAACTAATGGGTAGGTAGTGTACACAGCGTGGATACGCTGGACAAAGGGATGACTCATGCCCTGGGCAGGATGGCTGGAGATTTCACCATGCTACTCAGAATGGTGTTCAAGGTAAAACTTATAAATTGTTTATTTACCAAGGCCTAAAAATATTAAATGGAAAATTCCTCTGGGAATTTAAGTTTTTGACCCATACAAAAGAGCCTTGGGATGTACCAATTAAATTACTAACTTACAGAGATTTTGCTTAGATGGCTAAATGGCATTCGTTAATATGTAAAAATTTATATGTAAACTTGCATGTAAAAATTTATAAAAGGAGGTATTTTTTTTTTACTTCAGTAGACAATTTACAAAAATACATTTTATAAAAAGCCATTTTAAATCTGAAATCTATATAGGGTGGGGCAAAAGCAGGGGTAAAGTTCGTACGGAAAAAACAGAGTAATACATAATAATGCGAGAATAAAGTCTGTCACATACAACTGTAAACCTACTTTGCCCCACCCTGTATTTTAGATATTCTTCTCACTTACCTTTTTCTTTGTCCACTCTAATGACAACCACACATTCATTCCTGCCAATTCGGATGAGTTTGTTTATAGAACGAATACGCCTTCTGGACAACTCACTAAGAAGAATCATGCCTTCAATATTGTTGTACTCCAGCAGGCTGACGTAAGCCCCCATTTCAGCAATGGATCTTACATTCACCATCACTACGTCTTCCACCTCGGGGAATTTGTGTTGATAAAACCTACAACTTAGACCCGGCATTCTGCAATGTAAACAAAAGAACCAAGTAAGTGCTGAGTTAAGGTGAAAAATAAAGAAACGTCAATTTTCCACATTTTATCACTGGAAGAAGTTGTTAGTCTTCTCACCTCTTTAAACTTCTTAAATGCTATCAGAAAACAGATGATGTCTAGGAACCAAGCATTAAGTTTTATTTTGTCCACATTTTTATAAGTCTTGGGTGATTCTCTGCCATCAGTTTCAGGGGAATCATACAAAATAATGACAATCTATAAAGTACTCTGAGATCTAAGGATTAAATGTACAAGCACTTCAAGACTAAAATACTATTTTAATACTACCACTTCATAACAAATGGCCCTGACTGGGGTGGATCTGTGAGCTGGGCATCATCCTGGAAAAAGGGTAGTCACCGGTTGGATTCCCAGGTCAGGGCACATTTCTGGGTTGCAGGCCAGGTTCGCAGTTGGGGGTGCGAGAGAGGCAACCTATCGATGTTTCTTTCTCACATCGATGTTCTCTCCCTCTCTCTCTTCCTTCCTTCCCCCCTTTAAAAATAAAATCTTAAGAAAAACAACAGATGATGGGAAGCATCACTACTATTATAAACCTATCAGCCAATTCTAAAGTTATTCTTTCTCCAAATCAGCTAAGACTATATATGCTACTACCCACTACATAAAAAGGGAAGAATCTTATTAAACTTAAACCTGAACCCTAAACAAATAATATACCCTATAATTTACTATAGCCAAAATTACAACATCACATGCCAGGACACAAACTAAGTCTATACTAAGTATATAATCACAAAAGATATTAAATTTACTACCATGTATCGTCCTCTCCCATTTTTTTCCTTTTAAAACAAACTTTAATTCACAATTTCCATAATTTCTAGCTTCTACTTTTTCCAGCACTCCCAAATACTCTTCTCTTTTGTTGAATAACTATATTCGATCTTGGGAATAGCTTTATAAATCTCCACTACTATAAAGTTCAAGTTTCTTTTAATCTCCAAGCATTAAGTGCATTTAAAACTATTCCCTTTGATCTACCCAACCTACTTTCAGCGCCATTCCTTTTATGACCCATGAGCCTGAAATCACCATGAGTAGAAATATATTTTTACACGGAAGCTCTCAAACTAATCATAGTTGATGACTGCCATAGTTTTCTGCTAACTTAACCAGTTTACCCTTGTTAAAGTTCAGAAGAGAAGCTGAACTTATAGGACCTAAGTGACTATGAAAAATTTGTGAAAACCACTAACTTATTTCTTATTGATTGGGAAATAAACCTGCCATTGCTTCATCTTAAAGACCGAGCATCCACATCCAGAGCGTAGAGCACGGGGGTTCGGCCGCACTGAGGTTGGAGAACTGCTCGCTGCACCCACATGTACCTTCCCAGTGGCTTCCCCTTGGCTGAAATGCTACACCGTTCCACCACCTACAGGACCCAATACCATCTCGCCACTGCCTAGCTCCCTGAGGTACCACTTTCTCCCCAGTCCTCCCCATTTTATAGATGAAGAAACTAAAGCACAGGTTAAGCAACTTGTTCTGTCATATATGCTAACAAGTGATGGTGTTGGAATTTGAACCTATGAAGTTTGGATCAGAGACTTATGAAGATAAGTGTCTGCTTTTTCATCAGGCAATATTTTCTCTCAACATTATTGATAAATATATTATATTAGAAACATTTTAAACAGAGAGCAACATTAATATAAATATTTAGTACTGAAGCATACACTACAGATTAATGAAAACTTTCAGTACTAAGTAGCACACTGATAATAGTTGGAGAGATGTAATCCTCTTGTAGCTTGACAAAACAGGGATTTAGCAAATAAAGGGAAGCAGACACTCAACGGTCAGAATTACCATGGAAACAGCTGATCTGGTCATTTCAGTTTTAAGGAGGGCTCTTTTTGTGTGGCGGGGGCGGGCAACTGTTGTCAAATATCTGTATATAAATTACTAAAATTTGAGAGCTAAAAATGCTTTGAACTGGGTATCAAAACAAAATGTCACGAAACTGTAAAATAGTTTCAATAACTTTTTAACATGTGCTGACCACATTTACTTATCAAGTTTCTTCAAATAGTAAAGCTGATAATTTTGGGAAAGCAAGGCTTAATTTGACGGTTAAAGGACATAGGTAATACTGTGAAAGAATACTGAAGGGACATATGAACTTTAGGAGGTTCAAGTCTCTCTGCAATATAAAGGGAAAATACAGGATACTGCTGATGGTAAATATGTTCCTCACAATAAAAATAGAAAGTAGCTGGTAAGTACAAAAAGTGCATTTCACAAACAACCTACAATACTGGTTCATAGATTTCAAACATATCTCCATATTTACGCTGATAATTACACTAACTTTTAAAAGAATCAACCAGGAAAATAAAGGCCACAAGCTCCATATCTATCAGTCCTTTATTCAGGGGTTCCAAACCCCCAGGCCACGGACTGGTAGGGGTCAGTGGCCTGCTAGGAACCGGGTCCACATTGCAGGAGGTGAGTGCCAGGGGAGCCAGTGAGGCTTCAGCTCTATTTACAGTGGCTCCCCAGGCTCACATTGTCGCCTGAGCTCAGCCTCCCTACCCCCAACCGTGGAAAAATGGTGCCATAAAATTTACATGATTTCCAAAGCACTTTGCCTTATTTTATTTGGCCCTCAAATAAATCCTCAGGTCAGGTAAGCAGCACAGTGAACTTCAGGAGCAGTTGTTAGATGTACCAGTCCTTACTATCTTACTAGTAGGTAAGCAACTGTGGTTGCTTGGGAAACATATTTTCCATTGAACTGTAGTTTCTAGTCTGGGCCACGCACCACAGATTTGTGAAGAGTATCAAATGAGATAAAATACATGTAAAAATGCCCTGGCTGGTGTGGCTCAGTGGATAGTGTGCCAGCCTGTGAACGAAAAGGGTCACTGGTTTGATTCCTCCCATTAGGGCACATGCCTGGGTTGCAGGCCAGGTCCCCAGTAGGGGGCGAGCGAGGGCAACCACACATGGGTGTGCCTCTCCCTTTCTCGCTCCCTTCCCGTCTAAAATTAAATAAATAAAATCTTAAAAAAATGTAAAAACATTTTAAAAGTGTAATGTACTATACAAATGACATTTGTATATAAATATTAAAAATGTCAAAAAAATATTTCCATTTTGTAACTTAATTCGATAATTACTTTTGCAGTATCTATGTGATGAGCACTGACTATAAAACAGTTAAGGCCCTTAACTAAATAACTTAAGTTTGGAGTGGGAAACAAAGCAATAGGCAAATAATTGCAGTATAAAGAATGATGACAGGGCATGGTGGTGCAATCAATTAACAGGGAACCAGGAACAGAAACACTAAATGACTTTCTTAAGGACAAATGCTTAATAAGTATTAGAACACGAGCTAAAGCCGAGTCCACGACATTCAATCCAGAGTGTCTTTAACCCACAGAACCTGTCACAGCACTCCAGTGCTGTATGTGCTCTATGTTAAAGAACATCCATCTTTCACGATATATGCACTGCACTCCAGGCTAGTTTCAGATGCCCTGCACCGTCAGTGATTTTGCCTGGTCAACTGGGAGGCAGGATTTCTTTCTTAAATCAGCGCACGGTGAAGTCACCATAATGGATACGGGAAGCCCCCATTCCTTTTCAAAGGGAAATGTATTATGTGTTAGAAACAACTCTCGTGGTCATTTTAACTAGACTCTAATATACGCCCTCCAAATGCTAGTTTTTAATACAGAAGTGCTACAGAAAACAAAGCTTTAAATTATCTCACTGTAGCTGAGAAAGGAAGCACCAGTATCCACCAGCGCCACCGAGCGTCCGGGAGCTTTTGCGCATCAGTCATCTGGCGTCAGATGAACTGAGAAGCGGCAGTACGGCTGTGAGTGCAAGTAATTCTCAAACTGTGACACGACAGAGGCTCACAAGGTTTTTCCTGGAATAACAACTTCAAGAGAGAAAAAACAAGACTTCTCTGCTGCGCGTTTTCTACAGGAAACAATGTTTCTTGTTTAATGAAAATTCAGGTTCTTTAAGTTTGGGGGATAATGAGAGGGGCCTCAGGCTGAATACGTACGAACCCTAAAATTCCCTTACCTTATGTTTTAGTTTTACTTAACTGTAAGACCAGAGCGAGTGCTTCTGTAATTCTGTTCTCGTCGGTGCTGCAGTACGGCAAGCCGACAGGAAGCCTATTAAACTCTAACAGCACGTTTTAACTCAAAGGGTGACTCACTTTACAGAAATGCACACCGCGGACGATAAGATATGAGAGCTTAAATTTTTAAAAATAAACGATCAAATGAATAAGCTACTCTTGGACCCTTTTTATAGCCCAGCTCTCGCCGGCACTGTGACCCACCCTACCAGTCCCTCGAGGTGTCGTCCTCTCCGCTTTCCCCTGAGAGGTGGTACTTCCCAGGGCCGAAAGTAAAGAAACAAGGCGGAATTGTCCAGCCCGGAAAGAGCAGAGCGCTGACCGTCCAGGGGCGGGGGTGTCACTGCGTTCTCCCGAGGCGCCCCACCTCCAAGCATCCTCGCTTCTAACTACTACGCTGAAAAAGCTACAGAGTCACTCGGCCCATTTTCCTTCGCGAGATCTCTCCGCCTGCACGAGGGCACCGCCGCGACACGGAAAGACCGCCACGAGCCCGCGGGTGGTGGCGGTGGCGTCCGGACACTTCCCGCGCCGGGACGGCAGAGGACTGAGCCCGGGGCCTACCCGCTCTCGACCACCCGAGTACCGGACACTAAGAGAGCGGGCTCTTCAAGAAACCGATCTAAAGGGCCGTTCACCTGCGGTATCTGTGCGAGTCCCGTAGTGGGGTCCCGGGCCGCGGTCTTTAATCGAAGAGAGAGCAATAACCCACTCGCAGCAGCCGTCGATTCTCAGCGTGCGCTTCGCTCAACCCCACCGCGCATGCGAAACCACTCCGCCACGCGCAGGCGCCAGCAGACTAGAGGTCCCCTCTTCGTCACAGACCATAGAGTCCAGGTCCTCCGAGAACAAGGAAGCGCGTAGATGACAGGAGGACCTGAAAAGTACGCTTTCTCGCTCTCTTTAGTTTTCGATAAGCAACCTTCAAGGCGCAAGGAAGAAGTAGGACTCTGATTCTTTGTCCCTGAAGAATAAATACTTTCTCAAGCCTCTGGGAAATCATGAGGTGGCGCTGTGACCAAAAATGACAAGCGGAAGGAGAGAGGGAGGGTACTCTCTCCTTTAGATTCTCGCTTGCAGAGCCTTGCGCAGCCGCCGGGAGCTGGAGCGGAGGGGCGGGGAGGGGGGCGGGCTGGGAAGTGAACCGGAAGTGAGGGGGCCGTCTCGTGATGCGCGCGCCTCAACATCCGGGCACCGTCTTTTTCACATCCTCCCCTTCCTCCACACTCAGACCAACAGGAAGCGGAACTGGAGGATGCGTAGCCCAGCGGCCTCTTAGCAACGCCAGATGGGGTCAGCTGACATGACCAGCTGATTCTGGTAAAGGAAGGCACTGGCCGGGGCTGTGGCAGCCCCGATTGCCCGGTTGGTAACTCGAGGCGAACTGTCGTCGTCAGAATGTCGGGCAAAGACCGGATTGAAATCTTTCCCTCACGAATGTAAGTAAAAGAATGGGACTAGCAGCCCTCGATACGTTCAGGAACGCCTGGCGGGATTCTCGGTTTCTCCGAACCCCGGACCAGCAGCGAGGTTCCTGATTTTCTGGGTGGATCTTGAGCTCTCTCGGTTTCTTTTCGTGAGTCCAGGGCCAGGCTCCCTGACGGTCCCCGTACACGTTCCTCTGATGAACCGGACTGGTCAGAGCGATCCCGGCCCGTAGGAACAGGCGCCGGGCCTGCTGGCTTTTGTGGGCGTCCGCTTGCTTACCTTACTCATCGAGCCATTCATTCCACACTCCCCACTGAAGCAGGCACCGGGTTTATGTAACTGTGAATCGTCGCCACTCCTGCGCCGACAGGGCGCAGCTTGGCGGACAGATGGACGGAGAAGGAAGTTTGCTGCGGTGGGGAGCATATAGAAGAGGCTTCTACGCCAAACTGGGTGTTGTCGAATCGAAACGCCCTAGCGGGGATGTGCCGTTCGGCCTTAGATTCCCCGTAGTCGTTTTCCAGGCTCTCCGGAAATGCCGCCCGCGGTGGGCAGATCGCCCTGAGTTCCGGACGCACTCCTCTTGCCCTGTCACCATTGCACCTTGTTTAGGCCTCTAACATTGCCCATCGCATTGCACGTGGATCGCATTGTGTGCGTGGCCCTCCCGTGGGACTGGGAGCTCTCTCCAGGGTAAGAGTGTCTCGGTTATCGGTCCGTAGACAGGCCGCGAGAAGTGTTCCTCGAACGAACCCATGCGTGTGATCTCGTTGTGGGCCGCCTTTCCCTTCCGGCCTGACCACTTCGGCAGGAGAAACAGCATACCGACCTAGGTGTTGGCCAGCCCGTAAGGAAGACGTTCTGAGGTTTTTCTCAGACCGACCTTACAGTGTATGGAAAGTCAAGGTCTTATTTGCTCTCTCCTCCGTTTCCTCTTCCCCCCTTTTTTTTTTTTCAGTGAGGAGCAGTTAGTTTTGGCTCCGACATTCAGATCTTTTTCATTGTGGTCCTGGTTCTTTGGAGGTACTCTGTTGTTTTTCTTTATCCTGACTTTTTTCTCTGAGAATCAGGACTCTAAAAAGAGTTATTTTCAAACCCCAAACCTAGATTTCTGCCTCTGCCTGAGTGGCTGCGGCCCTTAGTGAAATGAAGGAGTTACTGGCTTTTTGTTTATTTTTTTACTTTCACCTACTGCCTTTCTAATAGCTGTTTGTACTAGATGGGAATCGCGGCAGTTGTGGAGAAAGGCAGTGCCTGAGAAATAGATAAGGATCAGGACTATCCTGGGGTAGTGAAAACTGCAGTTTCCAGCACTTAATGACTGACTTGGTCCAAATCTCTGCACTGAGAACAGCCAAACTCCAACTCGCAGCCTCAGGCTGGGTTCTAGGGTGACCCCAGCCCCCGTTAAAATTTGTGCGCCTGAGAAAGCTCAGTGCTGCCTGGAGAATTTGCTGTTTGTTCTAGCCATCACCCGACGGTGGATCCCTGGCTTTCTTAGGGCATTTCTTACTGAAAAGGGCTTACGGTGATGAATCCGTCATTTTCCCATTGAGATGTGTATGTCTCACCTAGAAATTAGAGGTTGCTTTCTCAAGGACCGGAACACCATTTCTTTGAAATGCAGTCGTCGGGAAGGACTGGAGCTCAGTGAGGACAGAATCCTAACTTCGTAATCGCCAGCTGGCAGACACAGCGGGCCTAGTCGCATTTCCCCTGACCAGCTCTCTAATCCCTCACTTCCCCGACTTTGCTGGAGTCCCCTCTTCCTTCCCTCCCTCGTTCTTCCTTTAAAATGTCCAGTCACCTCTGCACAAATCAGAATGGAGCTCAGCTCTTTCTCCTACTGTCTGTGGTTACTGAATAAAATCTGTTTTCAAGCTTCAATTTTAAGACTAAGAGGTAAAAACAGACTTCCTTGGGCTTAGACAAGAAGAATGATAGGGTTGTGAAGGTGGAAATTACTGTTTGAGGGCACTCAGCTTGCGGTTTGAGAGGAAAATCAGGTGCAGGAAGTAACTGCCTTTCTAAATATTTTCCCAAAGGCTTAGCGTAGGTACTTCATCATGTAGTCAGATGCCTTTGATTCATCTGGAAACGAAGTTGTCATCCTAGCTGAAGGCCAGACACTTTTAAGAAGGGCTGAGCAGCTCTGAAACTTGTAAAAGAACGGTTTTTTTAAGAGCTAGGCTGGAAAATGCACTAGTGACTACTGTTTCAAACAGCTCCAGCTTACAGTGTTAGCTTGTGAAATGGGGCTGACACCCACTTACATGCCAGAGAGAGAGAGACAAGTTTAAGGTGGGATCAAAGGAGGCAAGAAGAATTTGGAATCAACAGAAGTCAGTCAAATCCAGATTGTAACTATAAGAGCTATAAGCCCTTGGGCATGTCACTCTAAGTGTCAGAGTAAAAATTTGTGTTTTACATAGGTGCCATTACCAAGGAGGAAATGAAAATTAGCAAGGTAAATTCATTTTTATCAACCAGTTTGCCTTTTTACCATGATCTTCCTGGAATCTGCAGTACCAGGATGTGACTTAAATTTGATCCAGCTCTGTGAGCCCAAATTCTGGTGGTTAGTGTCAACAGTACAGTATGTTTAAATGTACACATTGGGTGGCTAGCTCCTGCTCAGGCAGGAACCTGAACTGGCTTCACTCGGTTGGACCTTCAGTCAGTGGGAGAGAGAACAGTTTCTCTGGTGCTATTTATAACCTGTAGGAGAAGAAGGGTCCCACGTGGTTGGGATACAGGTGGCCTAGGTTTGAGCCTTAGTTTGGGCCTTGGGCAGGTCACTGGAGTCAGAAAGCTGGTTCAAATCCTGCTCTGCCTTTTCTTCACTGAGTGGCTGTGTGAAAGGTGTTTCATTTTTCTGAGCCTCATTTTCTTAACTTTCAGGATAATGTCTAAAGTTCTCCCAGCTGTAAGGATTTTCTCAGTACCCTTTGCCCTGTGGTAAAAGATTTCAATATAATCTAAACATTTAGCCAGAAGGTCCATTAATAGTCACTGTGTTGCAGCTGGTTATAACAACATTGATATGAAATTATATTCTCTCATACCACTTTAAGTATCTAAGTTGGATAACCTGTTGTTGAATCTTATTACCCACTTTTTTCCATTATTAAATTTTATCTGGCATATGGTGGCAAGAACAGAAATGTCAATTTTTGCTGTTGGTTTCTTGACTTTGGTATTGGTGTTTCTGATGGGAAAAGATTGAAATAGGAGGTAAGGAGGCTTCAAGTAACTTGTCACATCTCAGGAGTCTTTACTTACATATGTCATTTATCAGTTACTCAAAGTCATTTGTTACCTAATTTGTTACATTCATTTGTTATGTAAATTCATTTACAAATTAATTGATTGGTTGTAAGCTCTTGCTTAATGATATCAAAACACTTTAATGCCACACTTTTAATAGAAAAAGTAATAAATGGTTGTGGAGTAAAATGTAAAAGATACAAAAATATAGCAGTAAAAGTAAATCAGTTTTTTTCGTTCAGTCCCATTTCCCAAAGGAAACTGTGGCGAGCCTCTCTGAACCCCTTCTAGTCTGTTCTGTCTGTGTGAGCACACTCACCCTCCTCGCTTTGCAGAGCTCGAGCAGTTTAATGTGGGGGCACATGCAGACCTACCTTCGTCCTTCTTTTAGTGTCTGCACATCAGTCCATTATACACAGAACCATAATTTATGAGACATTTAACTTGTTTCCACCCATTTGCTCTAACAATAATTCCGGAGCACTCATTCTCAACCTGAGACATATTTTTTGTGTACACGTGGGAGTAACTCTGTGGGATAAATCCTCAAAGTGGAATCGTTGGTCCTGAAGGCAAGTGCATTTCAAATTGTGGTATAAATTAGTAGACAGATTCTTAAGAAAGAATCCTTAATATACTTGTAATGGAAACAGATACAGTTTTAATTTATAAGTCAAATAAGTATTTAAACTCTGCTGGCATCATAAAATAGCACTCCTGATAAATTTTATCATTACTTAATAAATATTCTAGATATTAAAACATTGTTTTGGTTTTAAATAAATAAACTTCATTTATGGAACACCTGAGGATGGAAGTCTGCAGTGTTAGAAACCAGTTAAACCTGTCAGTTACATGCTGTATATTACTTGGATGACATAAAAGAATAAAGCATAATTTGAACATTGTATGGGGAAGTTATTTTTCTTTTTAAACAATGGGAACATCTTTACCTTTGTTTACACAGGGCACAGACCATCATGAAGGCTCGATTAAAAGGAGCACAGACAGGTCGAAACCTCCTGAAGAAAAAGTCTGATGCCTTAACTCTTCGATTTCGACAGATCCTAAAGAAGATCATAGAGGTATAGTGAACTTTGCTAAAATAAATACTAAGACAGTATTTATTTTAGAAATATCTAAGGAGAATCCAGCATGGCCATTGACATTTTAGTTTTTCTTTGTTATTTTAATTAATTTTTTTCTTCCAGAAGTAAAAATATCACTATAAAGTAATGAGTTTTACCTTACTTCATTTAATAAAAGCCCAAACTCCTCACGCTTGTCCACTAGCCCCCCTTGATCTAATGCGGCCCCTGCTGTGTCTCTGACCTCCTTTGCCAGTCTGTCTGACACCCTCCTCCAGGGCCTTCGCACTAGCTGTTCTGTTTCTTTTGCCTGGAATGCTCTTTCCCCAGAACTCCTTACGGCTGGTCCCTCTGGCCATTATGGCTTCTTCAGAGGGGCCACCCCTGGTTCCCCAGTTTGGAGTGACCGCCGTATTTACTTCTGTCACGTTTCCTTGTTTTCATCATGGCGTGCACTACAGCATGTTTTCTCGTTTGGTTGTTCGCCCCACTGGAGAAGGTGAGTCCATGCGAGGGGACTTTGTCTCTTCGGCAGTGTGTTTTCGGTGCCTAGGACAGTGCTGGCACATAGTACGTTTTAGCTCAGTGCTTTTTGGAGAAATGATGTGTGAATACAGAAGTATGTAAAAGAGGTGAAGGTTCTGTCCCATATCCCCCTCCTCCAACCCCCCAACCATCCCTCAGGATTTTTCATTTCCCAAAGGAGTTTTTTGTGACATTTTGGTTTATATGCTTTCTATTAATCTGTATTCTCCCTCTCACCCCTCCCCGCTCCCCCCGCTCAGTCTCTGTCTCTCTGTTTGGTGGCACATAGCAAAAGTACTGCTTGTGTAAAGCATGTACCAAGAGTATCATGTGTGGCCATATGTCCAGGACACACATGTTTTTAGTAAGAAACATGCAACTATTTTAAATCTAAATCTATGTCTGTGTCTGTAACATTTCTGCCACACTCCCCTTTCGCTCCATGGCAGAATACAGCAGCTTTCCACATCGGTCTGTGTAGGTCGGTCTCGTTCTGTGTAATAGCTGCGTGTGCTCCATCACATGGGTGATGGAATTTAACTGAGTCTCTGTTGATGGATGTGTAGTGTTCCCATGTTGTGGGGCAGGGTACACGTAAATGCTCGTGTGTGTGTATGCTAGCATTTCTCTGGAAAAGACTCTTAGAATCTCAGGAATCATTTAAGTGTTTGATAACTGCCAAGTTGCCCTCCAGATTGTTATACTAATTTACATACTACCAATTGATCAGTAAGAGGACCTACTTCCTTAATTGGCTATTTTTATTTTATTTTTGGCCAATCTATCGGGCTACAGTGGCTATCTTGTTTTAGTTTGTACTACCTTTGATTATTTGTAAGGTTGACCATCTTTTTATGTTTACTGATAATTTGATTTTCTTGGTAAATTTCTTTTTTTTTGTAGAAGTTTTATATATATTCAAGTTAGGGTATAAAATGCTAAAAATATTTTCTTGAAGTCTAACTTTCTTAAAAATATATATATATTTTTTGGTCGAATCTCTTAGTCCTTTCCTTTACATAGCTTCTGGGTTACATATTTAGAAAGCCCTACAAAGATTAGGAAAATACTTTATTATATTTTATTTTATAGTTTAAAAAAATAAACCTTTATCTTTAATAATGTCTGAATTTGAGGAGACTGATGTGAGGAGGCAGGGATTTAGATTTTTCATTTCATAAATGGATGGCCATTGAATGGTCTCTTCACACACGTAAATTCCAGCCCAGTCGGGGCTCTTCTGAACTCTGCTCCGTGCTGTTGACTTACTGTGCCTGTACCGGATTTATTTTCTCACCATGGCCGTGCATTTCCAGTCCCTGGTAACTCTCTACCCATCTGTCCGTTATTCTTGTCTCAGAAAAGTGCCGGATATTCTCCAAACATGGAACGTTCCGGACCTCAGAGTCACTGCGCCACGAGGACGGTGACTGCACTGCCATGAGTTCAGGAGACTGGCTCGAGCGGACTGTCCCGGACCAATTCAGAAACAGCACAGTCCGCAGTAAAGCTTCCGTTTTCTGTTTCTTAGTGTCTTGATTTTCATGTTTTAATGATCGAACTCATGGTTTCGCAACATTGCTAGTGACCATAACCAAAGCTGTTCAAGCAAAATTGGAAAATTTTATCACTCCCGAATCAGCGTTGACGCACACACCTGGCACATAATAGTGAAGATTATTAAGGGAACATGATTACATGGTTTTTCCTTGTGAAAAACTTTTTTGAATTGGCTGTGGGTTCATGCTTTTCCAGACTAAAATGTTGATGGGGGAAGTGATGAGAGAAGCTGCCTTTTCACTTGCTGAGGCCAAGTTCACAGCAGGGGACTTCAGGTAAGAAGACTACTTGGGGTGTTTTGAAAAATCAGAGTTCTTTTATGTTTACAATTTCACTTAAAAAGTCATTTTAAATTAAATGTAAACATTCAGCGCTGGCTGGTGTGACTCTGTGGATTGAGCACTGGCCTGCGAACCAAAGGGTCACCGGTTCGATTCCCAGTCAGGGCACATGCCTGGGTTGCAGGCGTATCCCCAGTAGGGGGCATGCATGAGGCAACCGTATGTTGATGTTTCTCTCCCTCTCTTTTCCTTATCCTCTCTCTAAAAATAAATAAAATCTTAAAAAAAATACATATGAGCATTCATGACCCCTGATATTTCTAGTAATAATGACAGTTTTAACTGTATCACCTTAACACCACCATCTTCATTGCTACCTGCATGTATCTGTCACATAGCTGCAGGCGTGGGGTACTTCACATCTCATAGTCCATTTTCATTTAACATTCTATCAACATTTTTCCTTATGTAACTGCATAATCTTTCTGTAGATGTATCATAATTTAACCTTTTCTTCTACTGGTGGAACTTTGGGTTGATTTCCAGAGTTCTAGAATATTAGAAAAGTGCCGTGAACATCTTCATGCATAAGTATTTTTTTTCTATTGGGTTACTTCCTTAGGATAAAATTTTGAGGATGGAATTGGTTGTTTAAAGGGCATGAATTTATGGCTTTTGTCATGTCAGTATAAGCTTTACAAAGCATACAAAATAGTTTAGTTACTGCTTTACAAAGGGCTTTTGCCAACTTTTTAAACATTTTTTAAAGATTTTATTTTAGAGAGGAAGGGAGGGAGAAAGGAGAAAAATATCAATGTGTGAGAGATACATCAGTTGGTTGAATCTCATACACCCCTAAGCAGGGACCTGGCCCGCAACCCAGGCATGCGCCCTTGACTGGGAATTGAAGTGGTGACCTTTAGGTTCATAGGCCAGCACTCAGTTCCCTGAGCTACACCACGCAGGGCAGGGTTTTGCAAATTTACATGTTACGTGATTCTCCAGGTAAGCCTGTGAAGTAGTCCAGGTAAGCACTTATTCTCAGTTTGAGTTCAGTGCCCTCCTGAGTCATATGGCCTTTTAGGGGCAGAGGTGGATGTTCTTTTCAGGGTTTTTTTTTTTTAGTTTTATTTATCCAATGGCATGATTCCTTCATTCTTAGTTTTTATTATCTATGCAGGAGCATTACCTGGTGGGCAGGTCTTACAGCCTGAGAGGCATGAGGCCTTTTGCGCGAGTAGGCGAAGCTGTGCCAGTGCTGGCGGGAAAACAACAGGCACTGACTTCCTGCAGAGGGAGGGAATCAGTAGTGTGAATGCTTTAGGGTGGTTATGGGGAAAGTGCTATTTTATGATGGGAATGAGGAGTCAGACAAAGCCAGAAGGAATTTAGATAAGTTCTCGGATAAAGGAATTGTACTTCTGCTTAGCCAAACTTAGAAGGTTTGAACGACAAACCCAAAAGAAGGAAAGTTTTCTCGAAATTACATAAATAGAATGGAAATTCTACACGTATGACTGAAAACTCAAGCAGTCTGCATACTTTAAAATAATTCTTTGTTGTTTTCTTATGACTAATTTTTGAATATTGTTCATTCTTTGCTTTCTGAGGCCCTCCTCTGGAAGCAGTGATTTTTTGCCTTTTCTGGAAAAAGACAATTATCAAAACATACTGAACTGTGAAATCTCACTCTTGTTAACGTTACCCAGTGGGTTCCTGTGGGCTTTTCCTCGCTCTACACCCTTAATTAGCCAAGGCCCTTTTCCCGCAGCACGACGGTCATCCAGAATGTGAATAAAGCCCAAGTGAAGATTCGAGCAAAGAAAGATAATGTAGCAGGTAACTTTCCAACCCTTTTAGAGTCCTTGGGAGAGAAAAGGTGACACTTTAAAATTAACCTGTTTATACAGCGAGATCTTGATATCCCAGTTAATCCTTCCTACTCAGAACAAGTTGATTGGCTTTACATGCTGGGCCGGTTGTAACTGGGGGGTTGCCGGGGGTGGGGCGGGGAGCTGGGAGTTGTTCGGTGGGTATAAAGCGAGGGCGGTACAAGGTGAGTGCGTTTTAGAGGTGCGTTGTGCTGTGGTGTGCCGACAGAATGACACGGTGTCGTGCGCTGAGGAACCTGTGCGCAGAGTACCGAGTAAGTCTCCTGCTGACCTACACACACACGCCAAGGAAAAGTGACATAAAATCTGTTGGAGATAATGGATGTTTATTGCCATGGGTGCACCGTGTACACAGTGAATATGTGCAGTTTTTTTGTATAATAAATATACATCAAAGCTGAAAGGGAAAAAAAACCATGGTAACAGTCAGCTCCTTTATTGCTGAGGCTAATTTAATTTTTGAATAGGATTGGACACTTAAGAAGGCAGGTTCCTAAATTTGTTCTTGGAAAGCAGTGATGATTCTGGACAGTCTGCTGACTTTTTCTGTGTTGAACAGGTGTCACTTTGCCAGTGTTTGAACACTACCACGAAGGAACGGACAGTAAGTGTGTGTCTCTGGGTTCTCCCGACTCCTCTTTAAACGAGTTTTGTTCTGAGAGTTATCTAACCCTTCCCTAATTTGACAACATTTTTGGAGTGGCAAAACATCTTTATCCAGTCTGTCCAAAGTAATATTTCTTTTTTATAGAAGCAACAGTGTTCTTTCTTTGCACTCCTCTTTCACTGGTTCACGTGAAGTATTTTGTACAGCTCGAATAAAGTAGAGCATTCTGGAGTCACCTGTTCACAGAGAGTGGCGCTGTGCTGGGCACCGGGCAGTGTGGTCTGCAGAGGGAATGGGGCGCACTGGGGAGCCCAGCAGTCCAGTGCAGTGGGGGTTGGTTGAAAACCTCTGCTGTAGTCAGAATAGGATCCTTGTGGAAAACTGCTCGGCCTCATGTCCTTAATGTTTGGGGAGTGAGATGGGCACTTCGTGTCTGCATTTAACAGAGGTAGTGAATTTCTCTCTCCATTTTGTCATTGTTCTGACTTATCTCTTGGGGAATTTTAGGGGGAAGATTATTATTCTACAATTACAAACGTTGTCTGACTGGTTCTTTCAGGTTATGAACTGACCGGTTTAGCCCGCGGTGGGGAACAGTTGGCTAAATTAAAGAGGAATTACGCCAAAGCAGTGGAACTACTGGTGGAACTGGCCTCGCTGCAGGTAGGCAGAGTGTTGCTGGAGCTCTCCTGTGCTTTGATTTTTGGTGTTCGAGTGTGGAAATTCAGATCTTGATGAGCGCACACTGCACTCAGTGCTTCAGACTGTGTCCATGGCCCTCTACGAAACAAGCCAAAGATGGTTTGATTCCTGAAATGGTGGCTTCTGCACCTTTGTCCCAACTTTTGCTACTAACAGATGAGCAGTGGTGTAGTTTCATTCTGCGAGATGAGAGCAGCAGGCAGTGCTAGATTTCAGTGGAAACATAACATGGTTCACACACGAAAGCCGTGTTGTTTTTTCCCCTTTGTGGCCAGTGAATGTGTGTCTAGGTCATTGACGCACGATTCTCTCCTCTCACCACTTTGGTAACTTAAGTCTGAAATAAGTAAATTATGATAGCATGGAGATTAAGTGTTACCCCTATGGAAATCTCACAGGAATTATTTTTAACGTGTTAAAAAGTAGTCTTGGTTTTCAAGTGTTCTCTAAAGTGCCGAGTGGAGCCCAGTGAACAGGGCATGGCTAGAAGACTTTGTACTCAGCGTATTTGTCCTCTTGTTTCAGACTTCCTTTGTTACTTTGGACGAAGCCATTAAGATAACCAACAGGCGTGTAAATGCCATTGAACACGGTGAGTGCAAGCTGCTCTGAAGCCCTTTGTTCATTTACTGTCCCTGCCTCCACTTTCGGTGCCCAGCTGCTAGGAGCAGGCACGGGCCACCAGGTGGGTAAGGCAGGCACTGCCTGCAGTGGGGAGTGCGGTGAGTCCGCAGTGCGGCAGAGTTACTGAGTGCTTTGGCAGAGGGAGCTGTATGATTTGCGGGGTGGGGAGTTAGGCGAAAGTAGGGAGTTTGAAATTTTGGAATATCTCACTCATTTCCAGTTACACATAAATAAGGGGTTAGAAATTATTTCGCAAGAGCTCTAGTGTTTTCTTCAGTTCTTTCCAATTATTGAGGGTACAACTTTTTGAACACATTTACTTGAAATCCCTCTTCTAGAAAGTGTCGTCCTTGATTTCTGGAAATATATTTTCCCATTTGATGCATTATTTTCCATCTTTCTTATTTTATTATTTTACAACTATGACTGCTTAGTGTTGATACTTTTTTTTTAAAGTTAGAAAAGATCATCTGTTGTTATTTTCATTTTTGTTTTTAATCATTTAAGTACTAAATAGAACAGAGTCTTGTTATGTGATTATCTCTGCTCCCATAACTTTCCCCCTCATTGTTACAGAACAAAACAAGGGGGGCCCGGGACAATAATACTATTACTGAAAGAGACTCAGGTCCGTCATGTCTGCCGCCTTAAAGGAAAGATATCTCTCAATGCCAGAGATTCGTGAAAAGGAAAGGAAACGTTTATTTAGTGCTATACAAACTTAAAGTAGTGACCTAATGTCTTTGCCAAAATCCCAAAGTTCCTTAAAACACCCACAAATGCACACAGCCCTTCCTTCCCCTTTGCCCAGTCTGGGGTACTGTATCTCAGGAAAGGAAGTAGAAGTCCAGGCTCAGGCAGCCCCTGGTTCTTCCCAGTAATCCGTGCTCAGCTGGTAGGCCTCTCTTGGTTGTCGGCACCCTCAGCTGTGTCGCCAGAATCTCTGCTAAAGCCGGGTGGTGGTTCCCCCTACTACTGTTGCAGGGGTCCCCACTCTGGCAAAGCTGCCTGGTCCTCTCTCCCCCAGGACCACGGGAGTACTCACTCAGCCAAAACCACGTGGTTCTCTCTCACAGGGCTGTGGGAGCCCTCTGCTATGCCAAAAGCTGCATGGTTCTCTCGTGTTGATACTTTTTAAGAAACTCAGTTTTCATTTTTTCACTTTTAAGGTAAAAAAGAAGTAAAATTAGAATAGCAAAGAAATGATTTTGCTCGGGCCCTATTAGTGTGAAACAGGAAATTATTTCCTGACTGCCTGCTTGGCAGTGCCAGCCACTGGACACAGAACTGCCAGCAAAACAAAAGGGATGAGGCACTGTTGTAGCCCCCACGTGAGCACAGGCGAACTCTCGGTGAAACAGAACCTTATGACTGACACAAAACTCACCTCACTGCATCCTCTCTGCCCCCGTCCTCCAGTTTTGACAGTGGATTACTGTGGATTTAAAGTAACACTTGGGGTTCAATGTCATATATTAAGTATCTGATATACAGGTGGGCACTGGCAATTTGAAAAAAGGTGGTTTGAAGTTCTCACGTATGACTGTTTTCTTAAACCCTAGTCATCATCCCCCGGATCGAACGTACCCTCGCCTATATCATCACAGAGCTGGATGAGAGAGAGCGAGAAGAGTTCTATCGGTCTGTTGAAGCTGGCAGTTCCTGGTCATCTTCTGTTTTCCATATCCAAAGTCTCTATTTTCTGAAATCATTGTTGGCTCACGTTATTTAAAGTCAGCACAGCTTGTATTTTATTCTGATGTGTAAGAAGCAAGAAATAATATTGCCAAAGGCTGTGAAGACAGTTCTCTGCTTAGTTTTACACATAACTAAAGCATGGCATCCCCCCAAGTTTTGGTCAAATCCTTGAGTATTTAAAAAAATGAAACAGTGATTTAGGTTGGGTGTCTCCCACATATAAAGAAACCAGAATTAATCAGTCACTCAGTATGGACTGCATGTTGAGTATGTTCCAGAAGGGGACATTACAGTAGAGAGTTAGTGCAGTACTGGGAGAGAAATGACGCATGTACGTGGTTGATCGTGAACACTGAAGCCAGTCAAGACGGTAAGGACTGAACAGGTGGTGTGCAGGGTCAGTGTGCCAGGTTCACGGAAGTGGGGGACAGGTGAAGGCAGGCTACTCAGGGGAGACACGCCACCTTGAACCCTGAGTAGTGTGGGATTTATAGTCCTAATGATAGGTTAGTTTCTGCCCTTCAGTGACGTTCAGGGTTGTGGTGATCTAAATGGAGTGTTCCAAAGTTTTAATAAATGTCTGAATGCTCAAAATCTTCCATTATCAGGGAATGGATTTCAAAGTTTGGTCACTTTGGAATAGAAGCTTTTGAAATCTGTTATTAGCTTAAAATATGTGTGTTTTACCTCCAACCTTTTTTTTAACGGGCTATAAATTAATGAATTGAAATTAAGGTAAAATTTTGTTGTAATTTGTGTTTATTATCCTTGTTACAAAACTAGAAGCAAATCTACTTTAGTACTGAAACAGCATTGAGAGAATTCCTTTATTTTGCAGGTTAAAGAAAATACAGGAGAAGAAAAAGGTTCTCAAGGAAAAATCTGAGAGGGACTTGGAGCAGCGGAGGGCAGCCGGAGAGGTGACGGAGCCTGCCAGTCTCCTGGCCGAAGAGAAGGACGAGGACCTGCTGTTCGAGTAGCCGTCTGTCCTGCCCCGGTTCTTTCAGAAACCCTAACATGGCGCCATTGTAGTTCACGGTGTATAGGTTTGGTTTGTGTAACTGTTATTTTTCAGCCTAAGAATTTCACTGGTGGTAAAATTTCCCTGAACATCTATTTATGGGAGTACCTTTGCAGAACCCTAATTTAGCAACCATTTATCACAGATGAGATTTCGATAAACGAGTTTATGCTGCAGAAGAGCACCCTGCCCCACCTGCATCTGTGTTCCGTGTGACGGCTCCCCCAGCACAGTAGGAAGCTCCCCTCCGGAACCAGCAGTGGTCTCAGGCCAGCTGCTGCGGGGCACCCTCCCCACGCAGCCACCGGCGCTGTCGTCTGCGCTCGCTGCAGCCCTCCTTGTGCTACCGTGGCACTGCTCTCCTCAAGCTTTCTGGAAGCCCGCACTTACGCTGCTTTTCCTGACAGGTCTCTGTTCTGCCTGTCGTGGAGCAGGTTTGCCATGTGCCAGTTTTCAATGTGACTACGGTATAAACAGTAGTATCATTTAAAATGAGTTGTTCCTTTTTTTTTTTAAGACGACAATTAAGGGAATAGGGCCTGTATCTGTGCCACTAGAGGGCACTGCCTCACGGCGAAGAAATAAGTTAAAAGACATTGTGTTCCAATGGACACTGAGGTTCCAATGGACTGACTTCCGGCAAAAACAGGAAGCCAGGAAGTCGTTAGATGTGCTGAAATCTTGAATGGCAGAGGATATAAATACAGCAAGAGAAAGTACTCAGTGGCTTTCTTTATTTGAAATATAATTTTATTTTTACAATACAGTGTGCAGTATGACATCTCAAAGTAAGAGTGCAAGTACAGGACGAGAGTACGAAGGAGGATTAATGGTAAATGTCAGAAAGGTACCTTATTAAGGCTAAATCCCTGGTTCGTGTTTTCCACACACATTCAAGAAATTACATTCAAACTATTCCTTACCAATCCTTACTCCTTAGACCATGAAAAATGGGCGGGAAATCCAGATATTAGATTTTCATAGAAAGCAAATCTGGATTAGTCTATAAATGCTCTTCTCCTTCCCATCTGTTCTGACTTAAGAAAATTTAGTAAAAGAAGGTATTTCCCTGTTTGAACTAACGTGCACTGTGTTAGCTACTGGTGTCATTCCTATAAGTGGTTGAGACCTCCCCATGACGGTCTCCAGTCAGAACCAGAGGGACAGGACACGGACCTGGCCACACAGCTAGACAAGTAGCTCGGTAACCGGTAAGGAAGTCCACTTTGTTTGAAGGCAGTCGGCAACAACTCAGTGTTCACTTTGTTTGGGGGCTGTGTGGACGTCAGCACAGCCACGTCGCTGGGGCTAACATTCCTGTCCTGCCACACCACTGCTGATCAGGCAATAACCACAAGACTCTGACCCCAAAAACATCTCGTCACCTTAGACTCCTTCATGTGTACGATGACACAGCCTGTGCCTTGGAAGGGGGTTTGCTTGTGGAAGCTCTGTCTGCGTCCTGCGGCACGTGGCCTAGTGTGGGTCTCCCTGCAGGCTAGCTCGGGACAGCACAACAGCCACATAGTGACACTACCGGGAATCTCATTCTAACGGGACTCAAACTTCCAACAGTTTAGATCTTAGGGTCGAAAGCCGCTGTCAAAACTCCACTGTCTACCACAGACTACCTTTCATTCCTGAGGAGAAAGTAAACTGCAAGACTGAAAAGGTGAAGTACTTATATTCCTTGGTTTTCAATGCTGAAAATTAGTGTGAGCTTCCCATTTCCTGCTATGAAATACTTGGAGTGTTTCAGACCCGAAGAGACAGCATGTAGAGCACTCCTTCTACTCACTCAGGAATGTTATTTTCTTCCTAACGAACAGTATCTGTAAAGTACTTCCACATAAGACACTCTGCAGCCAACTTCAAGGCCATGCGAATTTGAACAGAAAAAGTCAACTTATAAACCATCTACATTTGTTCAAATAAAATTATGTCTAAGAGGAAATCAAATATATACATGACACTGAGACAAACCACTAATTAGAAACAACTGCTTACATTAAATTATGTGACAACTCAATATTATTCCAGTGTTTCGCTTTGAGAACAGGAAATGCTGTAACTAAAGTCATAAAAATACAACAAAGATATTCACATTTGAGGTTGTCTGTCATATCACACCATCCCTAAAGGCTTGAAGAGGCTACAAATTACCTTTCCATGCCAGTGTGAAAATCCCATTAGCTTAAACCTTCAGGATTTAACAAGCTGTTGCATTATGGTCACGAGGGGCAGACCTTGTTAGGATAAAAACCTCTTTACATATGCGTAACCATCCTGCCCCTCTATGTTCTTTCCTAAAATGTTCAAATGACTTTTAGGTCATCCTTTCCTTCTGATCTCAAAGTCAACTCTCATAGTATTTCCCTCAGATAAAATTTTAGTACAATGCTGAACAAGTGTTATCAGTGACCATTTGTCAATCTATTAAATATTAGTTTACAGTACAGCAGCTATATTCATCACAGAATTCCAGTTTATTACCTACATACAGCACAGTCATCAAATTATACTGTGCTTACATAAAAATGTGAAAACTCAGATGTGCTAGTCCTCTTATGTATATAAAAAACTGCATCATGAGAAACTTGAACACAACACGGTTTACACGAACACCTACCATTCATAAAAACGTGACATACATTCTATCGTACTATGCAGAGCAGAGAAAGAAAGCACGGTTATCTAATTAGCTGTGACAATTTAAGGACAAAACTCATAAAATCATTAAAAAGCAGCATGTTGTATATGCTTAACTAGATCAGAGTCTGTTGAGTGTGCAATAAAGTCTGATCCACAAAGTTTGAGCTAAGAACTGGTGCTTCTAATGGAATGTTTTTTTAACAGTTAAAAGACATACAAATGAATTCAAGCCTAACAGAGTGGCTCCAGACCAAAGTGGCACCTTAAAAATTTTTTTAAAATCACTATAAACAACACTTAATGTATTTTTGTAGTAAGTTATTGAAATCTGATGTGTATATTATACTTGCAGCACATAAAAGAAATCTAAGCAAAGTATTTCTGATGACTAAACCAGTTTTCTTACAAATAAAGTCTTGCCCAGTACACAGAAGCACGGTCCCTAGCCCCCCTCCCCCCATTCCCATGAAATCATTTAAGTTAACTATTAAATAACATCAATATTTGTAACTATGTGAGACATGGACTGCTGAGGATATACACACACTTCATGGAAATATGACTAGGCAGAAAAGATTCAGTTAGGTGAAAACAGGTTTCTACGTGGATAAAATGGAACTGCTCTCTGTTGAAAGCATCCATTTAGAATCCCCAAGTGAGGCAAGAACGTAAAGCCACAGAATAAAGGCTGCTGTGCACAAATTACAGGGATTTTCTTCTCACTAGTTTGAGATCGAAGAACAGGTCTACCCTGCCTGCCACCTCACCCTTCGAGTCCTGCTGAAGTATCAGGTCTACCTTCGTACTGGCACTTTGCCAGATCACGTCCGATCGTGTCACAGGCAGGGCTTCCTTCACCTCAGCCAAGTGGACGGCACCCACTGAGGTTCAGTATCAAGTTTGTTAATTAACCTAAGCAATTCCTGATATGCTTTATCAAGGTCTGAATTCACAACTGCCGTGTCAAAGTAGTGACCATTGTTCTGCTCCATCTCTCTAGTTTTCTCAATGATTTCTCTCAGCTCTTCTGGCTGTAAAGAGGAGATAAAAACTGAGGTTAACTCCATTCTTTGCTGAAACATACGTGTCAGATACGGTCAAAGAACAAGAAATAACCTTACACTGATTTCCTTCTCTTAAAACACTCGGCCTCATGCTCCTTCCCAGCCCTGTCACAGCCCCAGATGCTTTGGCTTCTTCAGGACCCACACTGAATCATTTCGGACTCAGTAGAATCTGTTTACACTGTGATGTAGGTTTTTAGGTTTCTTTATAGTTCTGTCTTATCTTCCCCACTGGACTAAGTGCTTCAAGGGCACAGACTTTGTGTTCCCCACAGACATTCAGTTTTAAATATTTTAGGGCATCAAAAACTCTTCCTAAAAAGAGTATCTTCTGGAACACAGAGCGAACCTTTCTGGATGGAGCAAGGGTGGCAGGACCCAAAGCACCATCTATTCTTGGCTCTTACAGAGCCCCTGTTCTTTATATGTACTGCAGAGTTAGGCAAGGTAAACATCATTGGGAAAGCAAAGGATCAGTAGAACGGGTATCTTTTTAATGAGAACACTGCTTGTCAAACCAAGGTTTAATAATCAAATACAGCTGACCCTTGAACAAAATGGGTTTGAACTACACGGGTTCACTTATATGCAGATTTTTCAATAAATATCTGAAACTTTTCAGTCTGTGGTTGGGAGTTCACAGGTGCAGAGGCCAGACTGCATGCCTTGATCTGTACTTATTTATTTTTTCTACTAAGCTAGAATGGACACCTCAGTAGCTCCCACGGCTAATATGTTTCTATCACTACAATTACTTCAGTAAACCTGGTTCCCCTCACTTCTAAAACATCATGCAGAGTTAATGATCAAGTTTGCACAATCTACACCATTTTATATCAGGAAGTTAAGTGTCCGTGGGTTTTGGAATCCACAAGCAGTCCTGAAACCAATCCCCTGCAGATATCAGAGGTAGTTAAGTTTTGGGGGAGTCAAAACTTATGTGGGATTTTTCAACTGCACAGGGGCCAGTGCCCCTGACCCCGCTGTTTAAGAGTCAACTGTGTATATATATGTGTGTTCTGGGACACACTCACTTAACTATAAATTGCTGCTGTTTTCAATACACAAAGGCAGTCTTTAAGATGCAAAAAGTATCCTCAGAAGAGTTTGGGAAGTGATACAGAGCAGGCTATTTAAAATACTGGGCAAGGGCAACAACTGTCTCACACAGACAAGCGCAGGCGGCAAGGCTATGTGCTTCTGATTTATCAGCCGCAATTGTTCAAGGAGGTGGAACTGCCTCCAAATCGCCCCTGTCAATACAGAGAACTAATTACACTCAGGTCCAAATGTCTCAGGTAGAAAAGGCACATCTCAGTGCCATAATGGACCCGCAAGACAAGACAATTTATATTGTTCAACTGCTTGAATTTCTGTGACAGCAGGGAAATATATTTAAAAATATGCGACCTCTGGCTTGTCCTGAGGCAGTTTCTGGTGTAGTTCTCTAATTTTCCCTCTGGAATGCCGTGCATCTGGCTGCGGCACAGAGAACCCTTTGTTCCCCAACAAGGCACCCCTAACAGGGACTCTGCTCCCCTCCTGTAACCGGACACACCGACATCTTACCAAAACTCAATGTCTACTCAAAGCTCACGATTATTGAAAGAACATTCCAGACTCAAAATAGAATCTGATCTTTATGGTGCTAGAGTTCACCCACATTTACATTAACATTTACATTGAAATGTAAATGTTAAGCCCCACATCTTACACAGATTCACATGAATATCCAATCTATCTGGTTTTTCTTTATCAAATTTGAGGCATTATTTCATCTTTTGCCAACATGGCTTACACTATTTATTTTGTTTTAATTTTTTATTTTTCAAATTATAATTCATGATTAAAATGAAACAAAATGGTTTTGCTCAAAAATTTTGGGACTGACAAAATCAGCTTATAAGGAAAGTGACTGGATGAGGTCAAGTATCAGTTTACCACTCTCAAGCCCTTTTAACAGAACAGATTCCGAGTATAATCAGATGCTTATGCACATCTGGCATCCAGAGAAACACCAACACTTTCCCAGTTAGAACAATTTCATTGACTTAAAACCAAAGATTTGTTCTTATTCAGTACTTTTATTTTGTGAGTGATAAAGCACTACTGGAAATACCGAAGGAGCTAACACGGAAGTGAAATTAAAAGGCAATCAGACACATCACCCTTCACTCAACGACTGCAGAGTATATGTTCTCACTGGTGTGCACGGAACATATACCGCAGTGGGGCATGTGCTGGGCCATAAAATACGGTTCAACAAATTTGAAGGACTAACATCTTAGCATGTTCTTTGACCAGAATGGAATTATAAATCAATAAAATATTTTTAAAAATCTCCAAATATGTGTAAATTACACACTTCTGAATACCCCATGGGTTAAAGAAGAAAAAGACACAGAATTAGAAAGTACTTTAACAAAATAATAATGAAAACTATAAGCCTAAAATCTACAGGATACAACTAAATAACCCATTAGAGAGAAATCTGTAACTTTGTATTAGAAGAGAAGATTGAAAACTCATCTAAGTTTCCTTCAGACAAGCACAAGTACAAATTAAAGCCCAAGTAATCATAAAGAATAAAAATAAGTCAATTAAAAGAAACCACACAAAAAATACAGAAAATTAACAAAGACAAAAGTTCTTTAACTTAGTTCTTTTTCTAAAGGGTTTGGTTATTCCTTAATTTCCATATAAATTTTAAAATCTTTTCAATTTCTACAATAAAGCCTGCTGAGATTTTTTTAATGGTAACAGCTTTCTTCATATGTAATTCATTTACCATTCACCCATTTAAAATGTACAATTAAATGGGTTAGTGTAGTCACAGAGCTGTGTAATCAACACCACGATTCAATTTCAGAACATTTCACCACTCCCTTGCACCCTCCAAACCATACCTTAGCAGCTACTCCCCATTTTCTACAAGCCCCAGCCCTAGGCAACCACTGATCTTAGTTCTCCGCAGAGTTGCCTCTCCTGGACAGTCCATGCAATGGAATCATACAATATTCAGTCTATGTGGTACTGTGTATCAGTACTTCACTCCTTTTTATGACTGTTTTTCAAGACTATAATAAAGCTACAGTAATCAAGATAGTGCAATATTAGCATGAATACAGAAGATTCTAGAAATAATCCAAAATCCACCCCACATTCTCCCTCAACATATCTGGTCAGGTCATTCTTAACCAAGGTGACAATGTGATTCAATGGGAGAAAGGGCAGTCTTTTTCAAGAAATGATTCTAGAGCAATGGAATACCCATACGTGATTTAAAAAAACAAAAAGCAAAAAGTCTTAACCATAAGAAAAATGAAAAAGTATACTTCACTGAGATTAAACATTTCTGATCTTCAAAAAAAATCATTAAAAAGATAAAGACTTTGAGAAAATATTTATATCCAGATATAAAGAAAAAAAGATTTGGGATGTTTCACAAAAGAACACACCCTAAATGACTACATAAAAAGATGCTATTACCAGTCACCAGGAAAATACATAATGATAATTCAAACCTACAGGAAGTAAAAAACTGTTCCATACCAACAACAGCAAAAGTTGGTAAAAATGTAGAGCAAATGAAACCAAGGTGGGAGCATAATATAGCAAACCTTTTCAAAAAGCTTGGCAGTTTTTACAGTTGCACATGTACTTAGCATTTGATCCAGCAATTGAAGAGGATGAAAACATATGCCCACCAAAACACTAGGAACGTTTAGGACAGTTCTGGTCACACTAGCTAAAAATTGGAACATGCAAATGGTTTTTAATTGGTGAATAAACAAATTGTGGTGTATCTAGATCATGGTATATGAGGTCTGTCTAGAAAAAGTCCAGCCATTGTTAATATAACGAGAATGGTTTGTTCAAGTTTGCGTGACATCCATGTAACCTGGCAGCCAAGGTGAGTGGACTGGAATGCACATGCATGAACAATGACAACCTCACTGTACTAGTCAGCAGGGGCGGTAGATGCTGTTGAGTGAGCATGTGTACTGTGTGGCCATTGCATTCAAAACTACTGAGCCAGTAGAGCAACGAATCTCCATCAAATTTTGCATCAAGCTTGAACATTCCTCCATGGAAACTACTGGGATGATTCAGAATGCCGCAGCTATGCGCAGATGATGCTTGGCAGCTTTGTCAAATGAGCCCACTTGCGTGACACGTCTCATGCAGAGTTTTTTGGTGAAATATCAAGTCACCCCAGTGACTCAGTTCCCCTACAGCCCAGATTTGGCACCATGAGACTTCTAGGTTTTCCCAAAACTAAAATCACCTTTGAAAGGGAAGAGATTTCAGATTGTCATGAAATTCAGGAAAATACAACAGGGCAGCTGATGGCAATTGGGAGAATTGTGTGAGGTCCCAAAGTGCTGCCTTTGAAGGGGACTGAGGTGTCACTGTCCTATGTACAATGTGTCTTTATCTTCTTCAATAAACGCTACTACTTTTCATAGTACATGGCTGGATGTTTTCTGGACAGGCCTCACATACAGCACTTAGCAATAAGACGCTGTAAACTACTGTTACGTGCAACACAGATGAATCTCAAAACACACTAATCAAGAGCCAGATGTAAACTTAAACATACTGTGTGGTCCCATTTACATTAACTTCTAGAACAGACAAGCCTACAGTGACATAAAGCAGATTACTGGTTGCCTAAGGAAGAAAAGAGGGGTATTAACTTTAAAGGGGCATGAGAGAATTTTTTGGAGTGATGAAAATGCTAAATCTTGATTGGCATGGTAGTGACTTACACAAGTATGCATTTTGCTGAAACTCAGTGATTACATAACTAAAGCGTATGCATTTTATTTATGTAAAGTAACCTCAATGAAGTTGACTTCTGAAAATTAGAAAACTCTAATTAGAATGCCAAGCATATTGTATACTGTTAAAACATGTGGGTAATGGTTAAGTCCATGCTTTAAAAATATGTATAACTGGTATCTTTCTAGACCTCACTTAATTTGGCATAAATAATTCAAAATAAAGCAGGTTAAAAAATTCCATGGGAGCACTGCCAGAGACCACTAAACAAAAGAAGTTGCTTAACATGTTCTGGGATGGTATACGGCCCCGTGCATGACACTGAATCCTCGAGACGAACAACAGCCTAACTAAAAAGTGTGTGTACTCAAAGACAGAAAATAAGGCTGAACAAGGAGAACGGAGCTCACTGGTCCTTCAGGTGCACCCTTCCCTGAACAACCGTGGTGTTTCTTGTTTACCAAGGTGGTGACTTGCCCTAAGTTTCAGAGTATTAATCTCGTTTTCCTAATTATATGTTGTGATCTCCCTCAAGAACAGCAAGCGACCATGTCTTATATTTCTTTTACACCATCCCGAGGGGCCAAAGTCAACAGATATTCCGATTTCACTTATCTGTGAACTTATAATTGTGTTGCAAAAAATAAAAAGGGGGTGAAACACTAGTGTCCCCAGCCAACCTATCTAGCCTAAACATTATGTTCAACATGTGGGATGTGAAAGCCCCCGATGTCCACAGCCTAAGACACTGAAAAGTACTACCTCCTCGTATACACGGTTTGAATAGGAAAGGTGAGCAGATCTAGAGGGAAAAAAGCCTGAGGCAGAAGAAGGGGAGTCAGTGGCTGTGGTAAACAGACAAGAATCAAAGGAGAGGTGTGCTGCTGTGTTTGAATGACTTTTAAAGATTTAGAGGCATGGCAAATGAGATGAGACCTGAGTGATTCCTCTTAAATAGAAATGTTTATAAAATCAACAAAACCCAGGGAAGAGTGTTTGTTACTCTGACATAGCAATTCACATGAATTTCTCACATTTAAATAAAAAGTCAATGCTTTCTGATTATCAGTATGTTCTCACTGGATAATAATTAATAATGGTTAGTATAATATGGACTACCTCAATCATGCCCAGAATCTAAAATATTTTTTAAAGTTTTCCATTTCAGATCATGTGAGAAGACCAAAGGAAGGAGACAAACAGAACATAAAATTTCAATGAGAAAAAAGAGAGAAACAAAAGCAGTCAATGCTGGCTCCCTGCACATGCAGAATGTCTCTACAGAGAACAGTGGGCCATCCCTAAGAATCCGAAGAGTCCTTTACTTGGGGGTGTGGGGGTGTCACATAATCTCTGCTGGAAGTCACATACACACATGTTAAGAATATTAAAGAAATGGTAAGGACTGCCAAAGCTGCCATACATTTGGGGTCACAACAGGGAACGTGTAGGGAACAACAGAAACTGCCTTCTTTGGAGAACGGCCACCGTCCAGCCAGAGCGACTGGCAACCGTGGCCATTTTGGGGAAAGTGGTATGGCAGAAAGAATAATCAGTCTGAAAGCTCAAGCTGATGTAGCTTTTAAGCATTTTGACAGATTAGGCCATGACTGTTCCATGTTTTTTCAATGGAATAGAACAGTATAATAACTTTACCTTTGGATTCTTGCCCTCTTTCGCCAATAATGCCCGGAGCCTTTCTTGTGAAGGGGGTGCAATAAAAATAATATACGGTTTCAAGTCCGAATTCCGGAGAGTCTTCAATGACTGAAAAGAAAAGATATTTTGGATCTTTAAAAAAATTTTCATCACTTAACTACTTCCCAATAATATAAGTGCAATATAATAATGTCATTAAAAAATTACCCACACGTCTCTAAACATCTTTGCAATAAAAAATTCACAGTATTTTAGGGTCCTACCATTCACTGTAAAAATATATTGTGTACTTATAAAATCACACACAAACACACACACAGTATTGGTTCGCTCTTTTCATGTAATGAAATAAAAGTGAATGACAATGAAAGATCAAAACCATGTATTGACGCTAAAATACCCTGCTCATAAGATCACAAGCAGACTTTAATAACTACATTAAAAATCCATTTCAGAGGAATTAGAGACGAGCAGACACTTTATAATATGCCAGGGTCTAAACGCGAGCACAATCAGAGAGGAAAAACCGCACATACACATAGAAAAAAAAAAAAAAGTCCGGAAAAGTCCATCCAAGAAAAAGCAGACTCAGTTTGAGTGAGGGGTCGTGGTTCCCACTGTGCCTTTTCCACCGCATCACGGTGTGTCCACAAGCTGAAGCGCTCTGTCACAATGGGAACTGCAGGGACATGCCCCCTATTTCTAAATCTAAAATCATTATTAAGACAATATGCTTAATTTCTCTATGTTTCTTTGGTACAACTGCTAGCCCAAATAATGTAAGAATTCTGAAGGAATTTAGTAAATACATTTGCACTTCTCTTAAATGTTCACAACTAAAATAGTAGAGACTAAACTCTCTGTCCACTAAAAAACAAAAACCTAACCACTGTCTTGAGAGAACCATTTTGGAGTCAGCTCCCTTCTTGCACATGTGTTTCATGACACTGCTTAGGTTTCCCGAGCTGACCCAGGCAGCAGGTTCTGCCACATTGAGGAATGTTTTATGCTGAAGCTGCCTGGTCTAGAAAAACTTTCCCACAACAAACACAATCTTAAAAATCCCAAATTTCTAAAATTATTTTATTTTTAAATGGAAATCAAAGCAATGTTAATTATTTTTAAGTTTTTGCTTTCTGTGAAGTAACAGAAACCAGTGGAAGTGTCATTATTTAATACAAGTAAGCATCTATTATGATACTTGCTACTACTTGAACTATGGTACTTAAAACCTCAAATGTGACCTCTACTCTAATTTTTCTCATATAAGAATCTGAAAAAGGAAACTCTTTTATAATCTCTAAAATCCTTAAAGTACTACCAGTATTACAGTTACTGTATTTTATGTTTTAGAAAATATGTTTGTGAATATATGTAGGTATATATGTATTTCACTTGCTGAGGAAATTGAGATTTAGCAATCTGTCTGATTTCTCACAGGGAAGCAGTAGGAAAAACTGTGTAAGAACTTAATTAGTTCCTATGGACCAATTAATACAATCACTCTAAATTACTTTGCAAAAAATGCCCTCAAGTTCAAGACCCTAAACCAAAAGAGCTTTACCTGTGTACGTAGACTTAAAAGACATATTTTCCCAGAGTTGATCACTTGACGTACAGAATCTATGCTGGTTCCATACAAGTTTTTCTCAAATTCGCCATGCTCAATGAACTTTCCAGCTGCTATGTCTGCCTCGAATGCTTGCCGAGAAACAAAGTGGTAATCTCTACCAGCTACTTCATGGTCTCGCCTACTGCGAGTTGTGTCTAAGCAAAGAAAATTAGATAAAAATAATTGGCATAGATCAGGGTAAGGTAAGGGTGGGGCATAATCTTGTTAATCAGAAAAAGATTTTATAATACAGAAAACAAAATAATTGAGAAAATGTTAAGAGCCCATGTGTTTAACACTGGTTTAATTTCTAGATTGAGAAATGAAAATATGTTTTTAGTATCTTATTAATAATTACATTTACAGCTTTCTTACATTTTAAGTTACTGCATCTTGCATTTAAAACACTACTACTCACCTTTCCAGAAGTTTATTTCCGTAAGATGAGGTACTATATAAGGTACCACACAGTTTTTAAGCAGAACTTCTGTGCTCAACGATTATGTCTAAATTTCTATCTTCTGCATCAGTTTAAAAAAGCAGAAGTTGACTTCTTATTGAACAGCGAACCATAAGAAGCACAAAATAAAATTCACTTAGAAAGTAATTAGTACCATATTCTTAGGAAAAATAGAAATTTCCCAAGAAGATTTGGTTAAAACAAGATTCCTCTTTTCTGGGCAACACTGTTCTGATGAAATAGACGGAAAATTTCCCTACACAGTCAGGTTCTGAGGTGGTGAACTGAAAAGCACAGGGAAACGGGAAAGCATCCAAACTCACGAGGAACTGCAGATGCAAAGCGGTCTTTCTCTTTGTTCATGAGCCTCTGACGCAGTTCATTCTGGCCACAGTTCTGTGGGCCAATCAAAATGATAGGTCTTTTCCTATTTGCTGGCTGATGATAAAGTGACATTTCCTCGTAAGTCAAGATTTCTTCATTGTCATAGTCTTTAAAGAAAGAAAAAGTTAAGACATTCAGACAGAATTAGTACTATATAATAAACATATATCCATAGGTCTAAAAAAATTGGAAAGACCACTATTTCTTATTAAAAACGCCAACTTTCTGGATCACGATAGTAGCATGAGCATCTTCCCAGTCGTTACCCTTTCCAGAACTCTATGAAAATAAGTCAGACCACACTGTAATTGTTCTAGAAATGCTTTTCTTGTTTCATACTGTTTCTGAATGTTTATACAATATAACTATACTGATTCTCATGTAAAATAGGTAATTTGCAGCCAACATTTTGACAGAGGGTGGGGCACCAGGGGATAAACTAATGAGAACAATATCTATGATTCTTGTAAAACAGGGATACTAACACTTTACTTAGAGGGTTGGTTTAAGGACTAGAGATAACGTATATGCTGAGTGTAATACCTAGCACAAACATTCACAAGTAGTGGCTACAACTAGTGGTATCAGAGAATGCTGAAATACTTTTCTGTGATTTGAGAATTTGAAAACAGGTGGTATCTATGCCATTTAAATTTCCTGCATTTATACTTACTTTATTCTGGAATACCTGAGGTCATGATTCAAAAAGAGGTATGAATTATGATGGGTGGGGTAACATTCTAAAGCCCATAATTCAGATGAAATCAGAGCTGTGAAGTGGTCAGAACAAAGGCAGACAGTAGCAGCCTGCCACCTTCTCACTCGTATGAATTCATCTGAGAAAGAGCGCCAGTGTGTGGTCAGACCCTCTCAGCTCTAAGTTCCACGGGGCGAGGGAACATCTCAGTCTCGTGCGTGCTTAGCACAGAGCAGAGTAGGAACGCAAACTGTACTTGTTTAAATATCGGCTCAACCCTGTCTCAGCTGTAAGAACCCAAGCAGGGTACTCCAACATCCGAATCCGGATTTATCAATCCAGAACCTCATGGAATTTACTGTGAGAACTTGAATGGATGACGGTATCTAAAGCTTATACAGTTAGCCCCCTAGAATAAAAGTTATTATGAAAAGTTATCATGAATAAAAATATTAATTATGATGACACCATTACAAACAGAAATGTAATCCCTTTCTTTCCCAAAATGCTTCTCACTCTGAAAAATTGGAGTTCCTTCTTCTAACATGTATAATCAGGCTGTGGCAGACTTGTGCTCTACAGACTTAGTTTATAATCTGTAGACTTAAGATTTACAAGTTTTCCAGACTATAATAGCTATTACAGCTGAAAAGATTAATTTTGGTATGTTTCAAACGATGAAAAAAGATATTAGTCACTTACCTGCGTTTAGAAAAAAGGATTAAAAATTCAATAAATCTTCTTAGTTACATATTAATTACCATTAAGGTTGTTTATTTTGGAAAAAATATTTTTTATTAAAATAGATGGAATCTCAGACTTAGTTTTATATGAAGTTTTTCAATGATCTATAACATTTTATTTTCATTGCTTTAATTTATGCTGCCTGAAAAATATTTCAAGGTATTGAGAGAATATTTCAAGGTACTGAGAGAAAATATTTCAAGGTTTAAGAAGTTAAAGATTGCCCTGACTTTATTATCTGCCTTGTTTCCAAGAGAAACCAAAGCAGAGGTAATGAAGTCTAATGCCCAAAAGGACCAGTGAGGAAGGTGATGAAAGAAGTCAGTCAGGTTTGGTTTATAAAAAACTGGATGCTGTAGAAACCGCTGGACTAGGACAGCAGGCACCCAATGTAAACCCAACAGCCACTGCTCAGGTCCTGCAGAATGTTGTCACCTGGGAACATGAGCCCCGTGTCATGAGAGCTTCTTGTGCAGAGACTACTGGACGCTGCTGTGCGCCGGGCCTGCCAGCAGGAGCAGGCTCTGTGGGACGGGCTGCCTCGGTGACAGGAGTTGCTATGGACAACATGTTCGCTGTTCACTTAAAACACAGGTTTAGTGCTGGAATTTGTTAGAAGCTTGTATTAATTTCACAAGTAAAGAGTTTAAGTAGGAAAGAAGAGGAATTTCAACTCGGTTTCCTCAAAATTAAAGAAATATCAATATAACACTACATGTTAATCATACTTTAATTTTTATATCAGTTTTTCTCAGAATTCAAAACACTGCATTACTCACAGGATTCCAAAAGAAAATCATTTTTGCTAAATTACTTTCTTAACCCCTTGTGTCACATTAAGATGCAAAACAGGATTAGAAACAAAACTACCTGAAAATATCAGTTTAATTTCTTTGAAGTGTTAACTATTGGGCTTCTTTCAGATATAAATCCAGCCACCTCTAAGAGTGGAACTTACCATCATTTTTATTGGCATTATATAAAACCTTTTTCCTCTTCTTCTTATTCTTCTTTGCACACCACAGCTTTCCTGTTGAATAATCATACACATTAACTAAATATGGTTTTTGTTTCCTTGAATAAAGCTACATATTTCAAATTGAAGAACTCAGTTTTTCAACTGAAGAAGCTACAGTTTTTTTAAATTCAATTTATTGGGGTGACACTGGTTTGCAAAACCACAAAGGTTTCAAGTATACAACTCAATAAATCACCTGCACACTGCACTGTGTGCCTGCTATCACCACACTGTTGTCTGTGCCTATGTGCTATGTATATAAGTTTTTAAAAATCCTCACTGGAGAATATACTTACTGATTTTAGAGAGAGGGGAAGGAAAGGAGAGAGAGAGAAACATTGATTTGAGAGAGAAACATTGATCGGTGGCCTCTTCTATGTACACGTCCCCCAACCAGGGACTGAACCCATAACCAAGGCATGTGCCCTGACTGGCAATCAAACCCATGACCTTTTGGTTTACAGGGTGATGCACCAACTAAGTAAGCCACACCAGTCAGGGCTGCGTGTGAATTTTCTGGCTAATCCATTCGCCTTCCTTCATCCAGTCCCCCACGTCCCTCCTCTCTACGGCTGTCAGTCTGTCCCACGGATCTCTGCCTCTGTTTCCGTTTTGTTTGTCAGTTTCTTTGGTTCACTAGTTTTTAGTTTAAATTTATAAACACTTACTACATTGTTCACAGAAAAACTATTTTTCAGGGAAGTATTTATAATTTTCGATTAATCTCACATTATAGAACCACCACCTTAAATATTTAAACCTCACCCTTTCTTTATAGTTCTAAGATAATCAGTTTTGCCTCTCACATCACTCCTGCTGTGAATACATCTTTCTTGACAGTTCTGATACGTAAATTTAAATGTGGTTCCTCAAGAAACCTCTCACTAAATGTCAAATAGGAATCTCCAACCTGATTTTTCTGGCTCCTTATCTTCTTCTATGGTTTGCTTCATGGCTTCCCTTTGCTGCTGAAAGCTTTTCCCTTAACACAAAAAAAAGAAGAAGAATAAAATATTTAAGACAAAGAATAGAAGTTAAAAAAAAAGGAAGAACACCAGAAGTAACTAGTCATTAACATTCCCTTCTAATTCCTGCTGCCACCTAAGCGCGTGTCAGCTGTGACTTTAAGTCTCCCTCCAAACGGTTAAAGCAGCAAGTTTTAACCGCACTCTCAACTGACCCTAAGGCACGCATCACTAGAACACAGCACATATTAGAGAAGATCAATAATAAACTCTAGTGTTAGAAAATTTAACAGTTCAATTTTTACAAAGCTTTCATGGAGCATTACTAAGTGGAAAGCACTGTGCCGGATCTTACAACAGTCCTGATCATTCAGAATTATCTGAGACCAAGCAAATTCATTCTAGAAGTCAACTTTCCAAAATAACACGTAAACATTCATCCCTTTTTGGTTCCAAGACACCACCAAACACAGTCCCCTGAGTCTGTCATTCTCTGCACCTCTCTTACTTTGACGCACACACGCACGTCAATGTTTCAGTGGTTTTTTGTCGTCACCTGTACTAATGACACCGATAAATGAAAACACTGCTTTCCTTTCAGGATGAAGCTTTTAACACAGGAGGCTTTCAAGGTTTCTGACCCTCATGTTCTTTTAGACACCTATCTTAAAACTAAATGTATTTTTTCTGAAGGCTAAAAATAGTTTTATCTAGAAAACTCTAGGTTCAACTTTTATATTTAATTTTAATATCTAATTCTAGGCAATTTCCATCCATGGTGGAATAATCTATAAAATGTAGTGTATCTCATAAAGCATAAGCAAAAACACTGCGTTTGACACGCATAAGCAGCCTTAAAGGAAACCAGGCCTTTTCCAGGTGCTGTACGGACTGCATTCCTAGTGAAACCAGTAACTACAACTAGAGGGAAAATTTTAAGAACATTAATATTTAAAAATGAGTACTTGTCTTTAACAGACTAAAAAATAAGGAAAAAAATAATTTTAATCATTTACATACTAAAATGTTTAGGAACACTACAGTGTTGTACTTCTACAGCACATTTTTACAGCACACACACGTGTAATTTTTTGAAATAGAGGCAGACATTAATGGGACATAATGGACATTACGATCTCTTAAAAATCCCTCTAACAGAAAACCATTATCCTGCTCAAACTAAGGAGGGTCTATTTACTTGTCCTATAAAACGACCTGCAAATGACATCACTGAAATCTCCTTGCCTGATCTACATACGAGTACTTTCAGAGAGTCAATGCAATCGCCCTGTCAATAAAAACCAGATCTCAGTATTTATGGGCTGAGGCTGGCACGGCGAGAAGCACGAGCAGAGAACATGACAGCTGCTCCGTGCTCCAGGACCCCAGAGGAGTGTCCTGCAACCGGTGCTGTGAAGACTCAAGGGCATAGCATCACCCTCCACCTGACATAAGCAGCTCATTCCTGCTTTCTTGAAATATGAGCAAGTATAGACAAAATCTGTCTCTAGCTTTTGGTGACTTTTGGTTTTCTGTAGCCTTATTATACATATAAAGGACAAACGTAAGTATTATATTACATCACAATTTCATCCTAAAGCCCAACAAATTGGTCAAAATTATATTCAAGGTACTTATGCTACAACTATAACATAAAAACCCAACTATATGAAAATTACATCATTTTTATTCATTATTGCTATTTTGATTTTATTTACTCATTTTTAGAGAGATGGGGAGGGAGGGAGGAAGAGAGGGAGAGAAACATCGACGTGCAAGAGGTGTATCAATTGGTTACCTCTCTCACACCCCCCCACTGGGGACCTGGCCTGCAATGCAGGCATGTGCCCTGACCAGGAACTGAACCAGTGACCCCTGAGCTCACAGGCTGGCACTCAATCCACTGAGCCACATCAGCCAGCACTAATTATATCACTTTAAAAAGGGATGAAAAAGTTATTTTCCTCTCTGAATGTTTGTTTTGTAATTTTTTTTAACTTTGTGCATTCTACTGTATTGTCCTTACCTGGAACAAGCCCAGCCAGAGGCTGATTATCTTCATCCCCTTCTCTGTAGGCCTGCCACCAATTTGGATCTTCTTGACTGATCACATGAAGTATATCGCCTTTTTGAAATGACAGACCTAACTCTCGACATGGAACGTAAGGGTCATCTGAAGGGTCATAGTCAAAATGAGCTTTTACATGGATCTAAAAGATAAAATGGGTAAAATGGAAAAAAAATAATGAAATGGGAACACAAAATATTGAGTATAAATACAATTAAAGTGTTACATTTTTTCATCAGTACAGAGAAATTAAGAGTTGAAAGAGGGAGGTTTAGTTAGACAGCATTTTGGGGGCAATATTTTTCTCAGGCTCCTGTTTCCTTCAATTAAGTTCACCTCCGTTGACTGCGCACACATGTAAGAGCACGCAGAACACTGTACGTCGGCCACTAACAAGCGGAGGTACTGAAGAGCTTCCAAGGCTTAATACAGAAGCAGAAGGAAGGTAATAAAGACACCCACCCCCATTTCTGACCTGTAAAACAGAAACTCTGCAATGCCCCCTCAGGTGTCCCACACCTGTAAAATGGACTCTTGGTCTTTCTCCCCAAATCTGCTTTCCTCCAGATTCCCCTTTATAAGCAGCACCACTATCCACCCACTTGCTCAAGCATCCTTGCCTCCTCCCTTTCCTTTACTCTCCACTTTCATTACAAGGTTCTGTCATTTTTACTTCCAGAACACAGCCTGATTAATTCTCTCTACTGCAACTGCTTCCATCCAAGTTTAAGCCACTATCATCCTTCAAAATGGTTTCAGCGAGAGTTTCCTAATTCCTCTTGCTTCCTTTTTTAAAAAAATTGTTGTTCAAGTACGGGTTTCTTCATCCCCCCCTTTTCCCTGCCCCACCCTTGATCCTACCCCCCCTTGGTTTTGTCCCTGTGTCCTCTATACTTGTTCCTTGACGACTCTTCCCCTTATTGGCTGTACTGATCCAATTTCTACACAGAAGCCAGGGTGTTTTTTCAAATACAAATCAGATCATTTGCTGCATTTAAAATCCAAACTCCCTGCCATGGCCAAGCCGACCTACTTGGCTTGGCCTCACCTACCTCTGTAGCGGCATCTCTCAGAATCCCCTCCCCACCTTTCTCTGCTCCGGCTTTGCTCCACACCCTCAGGCCTCCCCCGCACAGTTCTTCAGAAATTACACCTGAAAGCCCTGCTGGCAATGAACAGGCCTGGTCGTCCATCCCATAGGGCTCTGCTTCATGTTGCCTTCTCCAAGAGACCTCTCCAGACCATCCCTCTTCTTTTTATTCTCAATGTTCACTTGCTGCTTATTCCTACCTTAACACTTACTGCAAGTTATAATTATTTTATGTCATGTTCATTATTATAAACCCAGTGCTTAGCACAGTGTCTCGTACACAAAAAAGATCCAAGAGATATTCATTATAAGGAAAAAAATTACTTGGGATCCCCACAAAAATATTTCAATAATTAACATCACGGGGCTAGTGGCTAGTTCTGTGGTTTGGACCCCTACACTGTAATTTTAGCTCCCTCCTATCCTGAGTCTTTAAGTTCCCCTTAAATGACTTCTTTCTATCCTACCAAGCTGGACCCCACAAATCAGAAGACTTCACGAAGGCATGCTCCCAGTCTTACCAGAGGTCATTCCAAATACTGAAATCCCACAATACGCTTTTGTTATTCTCAGAATCCAGACTATCACACACATAGTTACTAAAAAGTTGTTAATTCATCTATAGCTACAATTTTCTATCATGGTATTCTAACTATTTTCTTTGGACTGATGATAAACAGTATGGCAGAAACCCAGTATTTAGTAGTTTTGAAGGACACTACCTGTTACACTATACAGCAGTTAAGAGAACAGGCTCTGGAATGGGCACAGGTTCTAGTCCTGACTCGGTCACTTACCAATAGTAGGCTTGTACAATTAACTTGACCCTTCTAAGTTCTAGTTTCATGCCTGTTGAATGGGAATAATAAAGATATCTACGATATTTTTAGGACTATAAGATGCACCGGACCATAAGATGTACCCAGGTTTTAGAGGAGAAAAACAGGAAAAAAAGCTTTGAAGCAAACAAATGTGGTAAAATATTTAATAACCCATGACCCTGCTCCACTGCCGCCCCCTCCCCTGGCAGCGAGCCAGGTAAGCTACATTTGGACTATAAGACATGCCCCCATTCCCCCACAATCTGGCGGGGTGCATCTTATAGTCCAAAAAATAAGGTATATTTCATAGGGATGCTGTGAGGATGAAATGAGATAAAACATACAAAACAATGAATACCGTGCCTAGCACAGAGCAAGTAAACATAATAGCTAACATTTATTGGACAATCAATAACCTGAATTCTCTAGTGCATATTCCATCGCTAATACCCGGTGTGATCCTGCTACATTTCAATTTACTCCTGCTAGATTAGGGCATTAGACTAGACTAAAGATTTGTTTGAGAAGTCTTTTTCTTTTTTTTTAAAGGCAATGTGGAGAGAAAGAAACATAGTTTAAGCAATGCATGTTTCCTGGGATAAATGGGTCAGTCGCCCAGGAAGTGAATTACAAAGGCGTCAAAACTCTTGCCCTCTGCAAATGATAAAGCAGCCACTTGTTGCTATGTGTGATGCGTAAGGGAGTCCTTCTCCTGACACAGTTTACTCTTGCCATGAGTGATGTTATAATTCAGAAAATTATCACAGTGATGTTTCAGACAGTATCTATTCTGTTTATTTTAAATACATGTTTCTAGTATCATAAAACATACATCAGAAAGATACCTTTGGTCTTACTAGATCCTAACCTGTACTATAATAATGCTTAATAAATTGGTTTTAATTTCTTAAAATCACATAATTATTCTGGCTATGCCAAATATGACTTCCTATCACTGTTTTCTTTCTGGAATCCTTCAGTGTGAACCTTAATAATAATAGTTCATTTTAAACCAGTTAGGTTGAGAAAAACTTTGGAAGAGGTAATGAGGGGAAATAGAAATATTACCAACCCCTTCTACTTTAAAAAGATCTCTAACAACAAATGTATTTTAAAAGAGCATCCTTTTGTTTCTCCGTCTCCCCCCTTTTTTAAAGCCACGTAAGTAAGGACACATTCCAGCCCTTCTCTGTTGTGTCTTCTCCAAAGGCAGTGCTACTTGTGACGTTCAGGGCTTGTTCACAGGAGAGGTATGTGGAAAGGCATTGGGCAGAGAATCAGGTTACTGATTTAGAGACAAACTATTTTCTCCTTTCTCCTACTACAAAGAACTTTAAACAGAAGGAAGGCTGCAAATGCACTATCAAATTCGGTATGTTCCATAAAGAATAAAGGAAAAACATGGAATGAAAGGCAAATGATAAGTATAACTGTGATGAAATATTAAGAAAAAAAAGAAACTGTGTTCTTTTTCAAACTGCCATGCTTTTATAAACGTGAAGAATAGTAACAGAGGTAATGTATCAGGATTCCATACTAATCCAGCACTTTAGAGTCTATAGTTTTTAACTGAGGTATGATTCATACACCACACGTCACCCATGTACACAGCTGGATGGTTTTTAGTGAATTCAGAGCTGTGCAACCACCAATTTTCAAGACACACTACTGATTAGGAATCCCCCCATTCCCGCCTAACTCCCCACTCCTACACTCAGGGAACTACTAAGCTGCTTTCTGTCTCTGTAGATTTACCTATTCTGGACAGTTCGTGTAAATGAACCAGTACATAGCCTCTTGTGACTGGCTTCATTCACTTAGCATAATTTTATCAAGGTTCATCCATGTTGAGGCATATTAATATGTAAGTACTTTTATTCCTTTTTATTACCCAATAATATTCCATATATCATTTCCCATGAATTAATGAGCAGATGCTTGGGCTGTTTTTACTTCCTGGTTATTATAAATAATGCTGCTGTGAACACTCACAAGTCTGTGTGAGACACGTGTTTTCAATTCTCTTGGAACACACCCAGGAATGGAACTGCCGGGTCGTAAGTAAGAAAGTCTGTTTCTTCATATAGCTAGTTAATGTAACATAAAGAGCAGTACACGTTGTAAGTGTTGTACATACTTTGTAAAAGCACTTTTCTCCCCTACACTAACTATATTTAGGTTAAATAGACCCACATACAATGAAAGAAAAAGACAAAGTTCAATGTTGTAAGTCATAAAAACTCTGAAAGAAATATGAGTTTATTCAATTTGAAATACTGACATTTCATGTTTACTTAAATAAAATCTACTTTTTTTTTTTACTTTGTTTTTATTTGAGTGCCAGAAATATTTAGGGCAGCATTTCTGATACTCAAACAATAGCATTTATGGTACAAGTTTCTGTGTGGACTTAAGTTTGAAGAACTGAAAACACACATCCACACAAAAACCTGCACAGGGGTGTTTATAAGCAGTGTTATTTGTAATCACGAAAACCTGGAAGCAACCAAGACGTTCTTCAGTAGGTGAGTGGATAAACTTGTGTATCGGGACAACAGAGTATTTTATTCAGTGTTAAAAAGCAGTGTGCGACCAAGCCATGAAAAGATATGAAGGAAACTTCAATGTCCATCACTAATGATAAAGCCAACCTGAGACGGCCATCTGTGTGCTGTAAGATCCCAACCATACGACATTCTGGAAAAGGCAAAACTACAGAGATCAGTGGTTGCCACAGTTGTGGGGAGGAACAGACAGGGCACAGAGGGTTTTTAGGGCAGGGCAACTATTCTGTACGATACAGTGGTGAACAAATATATGTAATTATACACTGGCCAAAACCTACAGAATGCACACCACCAAAAGTGCACCCTAATATAAACGATGAACTTTGAATGACAATGGAACCATCAATTCACTGATGTAACAAATGTGGCGCTCTGGTACAGGATGTGGATAGTGGGGGAGATTATCCACGCGTGCCGTTAAGAAGTATGTGAAACTCTGGACTTTCTGCTCCAATTTGCTGCGAACCTAAAACTCCTCTAAAAAATAAACTTCATTAATTTAGGGAAAAAAGTTAAAAGTAGCCATCAGATAGTAAGCAATGAACAACAAAAAAAAATCACTTACTACAGTTTCCTTGGCAGGAGGAGGCTTGATCTGTTGACTGGGAATCAGAACAAATGTCAAAGTACCATGCATATCAGACTGTAACAGAGAAGTTAGGTAATTTTTAAAATCCATACTTATGAAAACCATTTCATGATTTTATGATCAATATTCCCTAAACTGGACTATTTTGGAACCATTAAGAGACTAAGAAAATCAGTAAAGATTAATCCCATTTCATCAGGAAGCACAAATTACACCTTTCGTGGACTCCACTATAGTAGACTGCCCAGTAATACGGCATTCTGTGATTCTGGCACACTGGGGAAGGCCATTTAGGCCTTGGGTTCTGGTCTTCTACTCAGGCCTTGGGTTCTGGTCTTCTACTCAGTGTAGTTTAGGAAGATTCCACAGTGAAGGGTTGGACAATATCACAGTGCTATCACAATTTTGGGTTATCTAGTCTGACTCACATCAATTTTAATACAGAATTTGAAACAGTAATTGTGACCAGGATTATAAAAGTGATACAAATATACAAATATTCTTACTTTCCAGATGCCCTATCTCTGTCATCCATTCTATTTTTTAACTACACAGAGCCTCACTGCTAGGTTCCCTATTACTTCCTAGCACATTGTTAAGCGGGGCGATCAGATTCCTCCAACCTAGATGGTGATACAGTGATCGCAATTTCCGGTCCTGAGACAGGAAGCAGCGCTCTACATAGAGAGAACGGCCAAAAAAACAAGGGCTAAAAACGGTGATCACTGGCACTTTGCTCCACCAAAGCAATGAATGAACAGACAGAGCATAGAGGGTTTTTAGGGCAAATAAGGATATAATCATGTTTTAGATTGATTCTTCAACAGACATCAGCAGATAGGAGAGATTCTATTGTAACAACTAATGTTAAGTCAGTAGGAATATAAATCTGGTTTGTGGGTACACATGTAGTGATCATAAATTGCTGTCAAAAGTTGTCTACAAATGGCTTCCTGATTATATGAGCACTAATAGAACTTTCTATGATGATAGCAATGTCCTACATACACACCTTACTATGGGAGCCAATAGCTGCATACTGCTCTTGAGCACCTGAAATACAGCTTGTATGAACGAGAAACTCAATTTTAAATTTTACTCAACTTAAACTGGAATAACTACCACATGTAGCTACCGGTCAGTGCAGACGTATACCACTGCTATTACCTAATGTTGTTAAGTGAACAACAATTAATTGTAGATAACAAACAAAATGAATATAAAAATCATGAGGGTATGGACTTTGTTTTGTTAGTCTTCCTCTAGCAGATGAAAAAGGAGGCACTCAAATAAATACATGTTGATGAATTAATGAGATACATTAGTGACTTCAGAGGTAAATAAATGTATCTAACAAAGCTCAAAATAAAAAAATATCAGTAGTACCCATCGTAAAATAATACTACTGATCAATATTGTAGAAATAATATTATGCAAAAATTAGGCTAGAAATGATCTCGTGCTCTTAACAATTATTTTTAGAATGTTTAAAATACTTTATTCTGATGTCTAATAACTAAAAAACCCAGCTTTCGAGAACTTACCAACTATTATTCTACCTGTGTCAACTTACCAACAAGTCGAAAACCTCATTGACATCTTTCCCCCGAATTTCAATGCCATTGATCTCCAGAACTTCATCCCCTTCGTGTAGAAGACCGCTTTTCTCTGCGGCACCTCCTTTCACTATCCGACTGATGATGACAGAATCCATTTCATTACGAACTGTAGCACCCTAACAAAGTTCAAAATTCAATTTTAAAATGAAAATGCAATTCTGGTTGAACATTTCTTCATTTTTAAATTATTTTTTTTCTATTCAATAATACTAGCCTTCAGTTATCTTGAGGGAAAAAATGACTTACATAACTAGAGTAATCATGATAATTAGGTTCAAAAGTTGACCATTTTCCTCACATATCCTGCTTCAGAAACATTCCATTCATTAAAATTCTAAAATCAAGCAAACTTTTGAAAAGCAGAAAAATGTACTTGCTTAACAACAGTGTGAAGACTATAATCAAATTTGTTCTCTATATTCTGGATACTATTCAAAATGATTATACTATATTTAGGTGTAATTAGTGAACATGACATAACTATAAAACTCCTTTTTTAAAATTAAATATATAAAGGAATGAATACTAATCTGGTTATTATTCAAATGTTAAATATTATAGCTACATCCAATGCACATTAAAATGTATTAAACATTAATATTTATTACATGAATTAGAAACATGACTGAAATATATACATTCAGAAAATGGAAATATAAAATACAGAAAAAAGCCTGAAAGTAGACTCAGTTTGTAACATTTTCTCCCAAACTTTTGTCAGAACTCCCAATTTCTTTTTTCTGGTGGGGAAGAACTCTGAGCTACATAAAATGCCCATGACACACAGGCCCTAATTCATGCATCACACTATTCAAAACACAATCTGAGATCAGGATTCAAGAATATCCTCTGAAAATTAAGGCAATAATAGCAGACTAAGAAGAGACTGAAAAAAATTTTACATATAAAAGTTATAGAATATTAACATTAAGGAACATATACTTCTAAGTACATGTGAAGTGCATAAGTAATTTGTTTCAACAGATTTAACTGAATGGAAAAATCAGACTTTCTAATTATTTTTTTAAAGCTGGGAGAATAAAAAAACACATTATTTGTCCCTTTGTTCCTCAAAAATTATTTCACAAGCTACTATTTTCATCAAATTATGGGTGAAAAGATGATGAATAAATTTTTCTCTGAATAAGGAGTATGAGGAAGAACATGAAAGAATTCCAAGCAACTGGCCTCAAAGGAGAAAAACTACTAGAAACATAAAGGAGGCTTCACCTATCTGCCATACAAGACCCCTGTGTAGAAAGAATCTCACTCAGATCAGAGACGTGGAATACTTACCAGTGGAATATCTCGAGCCTTTTCTATGCGAACTATTTTTACAGTTTCTCCTCCATAGTGGCCAACGCTTTCATAAACTCTCTCATCTGTAACGGGCTCCAGTTGCATTTCCTGCTCAGCCACCTTGTCATGGGCCAGAAGAAGTGCCTGTTTCAAAAAAAATCCACAGGATTTAAAGTAACAGCATGACTCTCTTCTCGAGAGATTTTAACTTAATAATATACAGAGTGTGGAATAATATACAGATTTTAACTTAATAATATACAGAGTGTGGAAATATTTACAATTATTTGTATGAAAATATTACAATAATAATACAAAAATCAACTGTTTCGTGTCCTCAAAACTGTAAGTCGACTTTTGTCCTACCTTGTAGTATTCTGATCATTAAACCTTTACTTTTTAAAAAATATTTTATTTACTTATTTTTAGGGAGGGGAAAGGAGGGAGAAAGGAAGGGAGAGATACATCAACATGTAGTTGCCTCCTGAGCGACCCCACTGGGGGCCTGGCTTGCAACCCAGGCATGTGCCCTGACTGGGAATCGAACCAGCAACTCTTTGGTTTGCAGGACTGCACTCAATCTACTGAGCCACACCAGCCAGGGCTGATCATTAAACCTTTAAAAGAAGTACTATAATTAATGACATACTCAGATGTGTTTCCAAATTTTCCAATTAAGTACAGATGTAACCCTGTATTTTTCACAGCCAATAATAAGTAAAGATGTGTTAGGTATAGCAGGGCACACTCTGGGATGGGTTATGAAGTCTAAAGTGATTATTACACCGCAAAAAACAAAATCTATTTAAAGGCCCAATGCCTTACCTAATTTAAATTTATGAAAAATATAACCAAAAAAGGAGAGGAATTTCTTTTAAATAAGATGTTTCAAAAACAGTGTTAATTTTAAATATGAAAATATATAACCCAATAATCAAAACGTTGTACAGATAATGTTTGAGGTCTCTCCTCGCCCTAACAGACTCTGACTTGAAGGGACTTTGAATGCTGGACAAGTCACACGTACAAGGCTCTATTTCTACCTGAACGTGTGGAGCACTCAGCAGAGAAGTTAATTCTTGTCCTTCCTTCTGGTGGACTGGCTTCAAAACAGTTTGTACCTAAGGAACAAATGGAAAGATGAATTCTTCCTAGGTTACAGAAAATATCGCCAGCACCAGCACAGGTATTTTTAAAAAGATACAATTTAAAACCATAAAAACTACTTATAAGAAAGAAAGACACTAAAAATTCTCACAGAGTTCTCAATCTTGTTATCATAGTTAACAGCAACACTTTTTACTTAAAAAAAAAAAACAAAAAAAACCCCCACTAGACAGGATTTTGGTATTTATGCATATGAATTAACTATTTCCTTTTGCCCAACCTACTATAAAAGACTAACAATGATTTTATACTTTTTAATCATGTTTATGCAACTATATTTTAAGTCACAGACACTCTTCAAGTGTTGGAAACTAACAGGATGAATGTATATAAGAGTACCAGAACCACCAACATATTACAGTGAGTTACATTAAAAACTTTCCCCATGTGAAGCAGTTTTTACATTCCTAAGATAAATACCACTTGATAATGAATTTTTTAGCCTTTGTTTTCTCCTCTGTGTAACAGTAGCTACCATTTAAGATTCTCAAAAAATTGAGATAATCCATATAAACTGCTTAGCACAGTTTAGCACATAATTATCAATATATTTCTAGATGTGAGCTATTAATATTTTAAGGTTTCTATGCGAATGCTCTTAAGTTGGATGGGCCTCTATTTGGTGAGTGTGGTCAATGTACACTGGTTTATAAAACTATCTAAGTCGTTATAGTGCAATGAATGGGAAAATAGTCAACGTTTGTATCAAAACAGCTTATTTACCATTGGAATTATATGATCCTGAATGTTTTCATAGACTTTGTACATAAAATCATCTGGGCCTAGTAGATATTTTTAGGGGTAGAATTCAGACTTTCAATTTTACCTGTAACCACTGGTTATCTTTTTTTAAGTCACTTTTGATCATTTGTATTTTCTTACTATTAACCACATACTTAGTAGCACAACCCAATACTCCTAAGTGTGACAGTGCTACTCAGTATGCAAGAAAGCTTTAACTGTATTATTATAATTTTTAACCTTTTGTGTCTCCATTCATGCTTTTTTTAATTTCTTAATGTCACTTACATTCTTTTCTTCATCTACCTTGTCAAAGATTTCTCTACTCTCTTGTTTTGGGTTGGCCAAAAAGTTCATTTGTTTTTTCAAGGAAAATGGCTCTAGTAGCTCTTAGTTGTCTCTATTCGAAACAATTTTGTTAGACTGTGCTGTGACAGCTGTCATATTAGCATGCAGTTAAAAAAAATCACAACTGGTGAATTTTGTGTAGCCACTTTAACACTGAAAATGGGAGAAAATACATGTTTTTGGCACATTATGCTTTATTATTTCAAGAAAGGCAAAAATGCAACTGAAATACAAAAAAAAGATTTCTGCAGTGCGTGGAGGTGCTTTTGCTGATGGAGTGTGTTAAAAGTGGTTTGCTGGCGATTTCTCGCTGAACAACGTTCCAGTTAGGGGACCAGCTGAAGCTGACAGGGGTCAAATAGAGACACTGAGAACAACCAATGGGGGAGACAGTCAGCATGCTCTAAGTATCCAAATCAATAAAATTGTGAGTGAAAATGAAAACTGTGTCTTTTATTTAAAAAAAAAAAAAAAAGAAAAATGGACTCTTTGGCCAACCCAATACTTTTCAAAGAATCTGCTTGTAATGTAAACAATCTAATTCCTTTTTCTGCTTTAGTTTATTCTTTTTAATTTCTAATCACATAAGCTGTATGTTCAGTTCATTTATTTTCAATCTTTTTTCTTCTACCATAAATATTTAAAGGTACAAATTTTGGTCTGTGGACTACTTGCCCCCAAAGATTACAGCATCCATGTCCTCATTGTCAATGCCTCTGATTTTCTTCCCTTTTCTATTTACGAACTCAATTACACACCAAAAAGAGTACATAATGCATATAACAAACCAAAATTATCACCATTAATAAAAAACATACAGAAGTTAATTCATATATAGATTTTTCTTTTTACATAAGTAACTCATGATTAAAAAAGGAGTTCAGTACTTCTTTAATACTTCTTATGGCTATTTTAAATCACCTTTTGGTAATTCCCCTATCAAACCTAAGAGATCATTTAACTAACATGAGCACAAGGGGATTGACGTAATGACAGTAACAAAACCAGCCTGTCCTCTGGATTTGGTACCTAGAAAACTATGCTTCTAATTGTGGAGTTCTGTATGTATGAACAACATGGCAGAGAAACGATCTTCTCCAAGAGTTCCAGCCCTGGCCGGGCAGCTAAGTTGGTTAGAATGTTGTCCCAGTACACCAAGGGACACATGCAAAAATTAAGCATTGAGTACATGAATATGTAGAACAACAAACAGATGACCTCTCTCTCCCTTCCTGTCTAAAAAATAAATAAATAGAAAAAGAATTCCATTAAAGTCTTACTAATAGACAAATACAGTAACCCAAAACTGAGTAATACATGCTGATTTTTAAAATAGGGTGTCTTTCTTTTTAAAATACTGCAAATCTAAATTAATTTAAAATAAAATTCATAGTTCCTGATCATATATCTCCTAATAGCTGGAGAAAGTAATTCGGACAGAATAAGATCACCAACATTTGATATGGCCAGACCTTTAAAAAAATTATTATCTTAGTCATTCTGGTGTCCATGCAGTAGTATCTCATTCTGTTTTAATTTGCATTTCTCCATTGGCTAATTATGCTGGACTTTTCAAACCTACTGGACACTTGGATCTCCTCTTTTTGTGAAGTGTCTGTTCAAGTCCTTTGCCCATTCTTTAAAAACTGTGTAGCATTTTTCTTATAGCTCTTTTGAATATAAGTTTTTGTCCCACATATTTAGACACACACACATATGTACCTCGATTATCTCAGAATCAAATAATCAAATACCATTTCCTAGTCTGTCTGGCTTGCATTTTTACTGGATAAACAAAAAGTTTATTAATTGAAACTTAACTTCTCAATCTTTTCTTGGTAAAATCACTTTAATGATCAAAAAGCTTGCTTTGTGTTTATTAATAAATATCCTAGGTTGTCAAAGATTTAATATAGATCTCCAAATCTGAAGTTTTCACAGTCTGTATATCTCTTATATAATTCATACTTAACTGATATTTTAAGTTATAAAAGCAAAGAACACTCCCTAATAAGACATCTGTTCACTAAATTCTTGTGTTGTTTTTTTCTTCCTCAAATTAAATTTCCACATAAAAAAACATAACTGAAGCATAAGGTAATTTCTTTTCCATACTGCATACTAAACAGCTGGAATTACAAATGCTAAAAAGCAAGTCGTTAGGCAAAGGGAACGCAAGCAGCCTATTTAGTGTTATGCCAGTCACAAAACCTCACTTGGCCTCAATATTCAGAAATACGAAACAAAAAGGTTGAATTAACTGACAGCTAAGGTTTTCCCAATTGTAAAATAAAGACCATGAGTCCATTTAACCTTCAGTTTTGTTATCAGACTTAATACTCTTCGTTGATGAGCTCCAAGTGGGTACTTTTCTTAAGTGTTACGCACCGTAAGTCAGGGCTGCCGTACAACTGTGCACGCCCGCCTCTAGGCGGGGTCACTGACAGTGCGGCACAACCATACACCGTGGCTGTCTAGGCTCACCACCTTGTACTCATTTTAAGACCAAGTTCAGCCCAAGGTCACTATCACCCACATATACCTCCACCACCAAAGCAATATGGTTCTCAAGTGTTGCTGAAGATATTTTAGGGATGTGAAAGCCAAACTTCAGAAAATCTCCTTGATATGACATTTGAAATTAAGAACCATGTAATTATATTAACATCCTAAAATTAATATTCAAAATTGATTTTTAAGGTCTTTTCAACCATTTCTTTCCCTCTCAAACAAAGCTTTTACTCTCTAAGTCACTTCTAGTTCTTTGCTTCTCCCAATCCTAAAACCCTTTAAGCCATGTTGCAGCTTTTATCCTTTCTTTCCATCCTTTCTGTGGTCTCCGTCACATTCTTCAATTGGAGCAATTCTGACCTCTCTTGCTTATCTCATTTTCTTTTCCATCTATTGTTCTATTCAACAAAACAAAGGCCCAGTAGTTAGCTGGACAAAACTTCCTCCTAAAGATAGGGAAGAGAATTACAACTATTTATTATGTGTTCCTTCCAACTGTACACAATAGAAGTTAGGCTATATTTGTGAATAAAATAAGATCAAAGTAATGTTCGTTATTCCAATCTCTGTAAGGGAAATAATTTTCAGAAAAACCATATAAACTATGCTAAATTAAACTATAGGGGTAATTCCTGAATAAAAATTTTGCATATTTAATTTTAATAATAAAAGATGAGCACAAAGAATAGGTTTCAACTAACTCTCTTTTAAACTCTAGCAGATGGAAAATTTCCTTTCTGGGAACACGTTCTTAGGTCCCACTTTCCTGTCTTGGGCAACACTAGACTTCTCTCAGCCCTTTTACACACCAGATCTCTGCCCACCACAGGCACCTAAATGAGGACCATACATTCTGTGCTAATCTGAAAAGTTGCTCGACCTATTTCGTAAGTCTGTAGCTTTGGAGGTCCTTCCCTCCCCCTACCCCCATTCTGGAAATAGAGTGCAACAGAAACAAAAATAACTCCTTTCTGTCTGGTGTCTGGATTCAATGAAATAGATTTACTTGACAGGCTTCCAGGATTATTAGTTTTTTATAATATCAAATAATTTAAAATCCTATAATGATGACAAAATGCCCCCCCAAGATAGGCTTATATTTTTTAAAACCTTCAATTTAAAAGATGTGAAACATTTGACATCGATAAGCGGCAGAAACTAGAATCTCACTGTACATTAACATTTAATTATTTTTGACCTTCTACAGTGTTTATAGAGGAGAAACTTCAAAATGCAGTCATGCACCACTTGATGATGATACCTTAGGAGAAACACGCCATCATGCAATTTCATCATTCAAACACCCAAGTGTACTCACACGAATCCAGATGGTCCATGGGGTAGCCGATTGCCCCTAGGCTACCGACATGTACAGCACGTTACTGTACTGAATACTCTGGGCAATCGTAACATCACGGTATACTTCTGCAGGACTGGTGGCGCAGCGGGCTTATTTACACCAGCATCACCGCAAACACATGAGTAATGCCTTGCGGTACTGTGTTAGGAAAGCTGCAACATCATTAGGAGAAAGGAGCTTTTCAGCTCCATTAACAACCTTATGGGACCACTGCCGTGTATGTGGTTCACTGTTGACTGAGATGTCATTATGAAGCATATATTTACAAGTAACAAATCTTGGAAGTTATGTATTTATAATATCTGATTATCAGATATAATTTTTAACTCATCATTATTCTTTTACTTCAGTTTATTATAATGCTTAAAATAAAACTAAACTAAAAAGCATTAAAAAACGTTCCCCTGTAGTAATTTAGACAAACCTTTCTTTTACCATGCAAATATATAATTTTATATGCAAAAATAACTCCTTTTGTAAAACACAGTTCTGACTGAAATAAGTATATATTTTTTCAGGATGAAATGTATGTAGCAAGTTTCTCCTAACACTCTAAGTTATTACTATGATTACTAGTACTTAATTCAGACAAGCCTTATATTCACACCAGTATTTTCCAATACTACTCCCCTACTACTGCTAACAATCACCTTGTACAGGTCATCGATACCTTTAGAACACATACCTCTTGTGCAAGATCTTGAGCACTGGAAGTAAGAGGAAACGGAGGACTGGCCTTGTTCATGTGCACTGTGACAGCATTGTGTATCTTAAATGCATTCTGGAAATCTTTATTTTGGACAAGTTGTAAAAGCAGTGAAATATCCTCCTGGCTCTGAGAATCTACCAACGTATGTTGGATATGTTTAAGTGAAGAAAACAAGTCTTCCACTTCTAGTGGGAGAAGAAAAAGGTTTCAATAAATTAATTTTATGTCTTAATTCAACATAAGATAAAATTATTTGAAGCAGTAACAATTTACCTTTTCATAAAAAATGTATATATATGAGTGCCAAATTATTGTCATTTTACTGATTTTTAAGCAATTAAAAATTATACAACATAATAATTTTCTAAAAATATGCTATTTATTTATTTTTAGAGAGGGGATGAAGGGAGAAAGAGAGGGAGAGAAACATCAATGTGTGGCTGCCTCTCATGTGGCCCCCACTGGGGACCTGGCCTGCAACCCAGGCATGTGCCCTGACTGGGAATCAAAACAGTGACCCTTTGGTTCACAGGCCTGCACTGAATTCACTGAGCTACACCAGCAAGGCAGAAAAAATTTTTTTAAAGTGTTCTACACATAAAACTAATATATAATCATAAAAATAAATGAGGGGAGTAATACAGACATGAAAAAAAGAAACTTAAAATCACCAATAGTTCCACCTACTAGAAACAACTTCAAACATCTTACAGTACCTCCTTTTTTCATTTAACAGTACATTTTAATTGTTTTCTCAAATCAAAGTCTTTAAAAAACATTATATCTAATGGCTGTGATATTTTATTACATGGCTAAAACCATAATTTATTGTAATCACTACACTAAAGCTGAGCACTTGGGTTGCTTCCAATTTTTTGCTACTATTAAGTAATAATAAGCATTTCAGTACACAGTCATCACTGCTGCATAAAAAATGTGAGATTCTGCTGTTTTCTTAAAATAATTCCTAGAAATAGAACTTTAAAATAAGATTCTGACATTTTAAAAGCCAAACAGCTTTCCGGGGAGATTTTGCTAATTTACATCTTATTAGCAATATTTTTTCCAAAATTCAACAGCACCATTTAAAAAATCTTCTATTTGTTTAATAGGGAACTTAAAGCTTATTCAAATTTACCAGGTACTTCTTTTGTGGTCCATTAAACTCTTATGAACACGAGTCTCCTAAAACTATACAAAAAGTTGTAGCATATATAAGTGTGTGTGCATATGCCTGTCAGTGTCCATATGTAGCACATACATTTTTCTGGGAGGTATTCCAAAATGATTGGTGTCTCTTCCCTGTCCCCCAAAAGGTAGATACGTGTTTGTGTGTACACTTTGTCATATTTGTTGGAAATGGTTTTCTAATTTTTCCACTTGTCTTTTAATTGCATTTGTGGTAGCTTTTATTACTGGACTTTTTATTGCAGAAGTTTTCAACTCTTATTTATGGAAAATGATCCCTTCACCCAGGGATTAATTAAGCAAAGAAAAAAGGGACTCATGGACATAGACAATAGTACAGTGATTGCCAAAGGAAATGGGGGTAGGAGACAGGTAGAAGTTGGAGATAAAGGGTGATGGAAGGAGACTTGACTTGGGGTGGTGAACACACAATGCAGTATACAGATGATGTAGAATCATGTATCTGAAACCTATATAATTTTATTAACCAATGTCACACCCAATAAATTCACTAAGAAACTAAAATTTAAACAAAAACAATCCACCTGCCCTGGCCGAGTAGCTCAGTGGGTTAGTGTCCTGATGCACAAAGATTGCAGGTTTGATGCCTGGTCAGGGCACACAGAAGAAGCAACCCATGAATGCATAAGTAAGTGGAACAACAAAATTGATGTTTTTCTCACTCTAAAATCAATAAATTAGAAAAAAAGAATAAACTGCCTTTTCCTGCATTATTTCTTTCACTGTTTCTGTGTTTATAACTCCTTTCCCTAGGTTATTAAATACTTACTTACATTTTTTGTAGATTCTCGTGTTTTCAATTTCATAAAAAACTAGAATTTATCATGAAAGCAGATTTGCTTTACCTGTCTTTGCCTTCTCCTCTGCAGTGTCCCTGTTTCTGCCCCCCTTCCACCCTGTCTTGCCCTAGGTACCTCTCTGCCTCGATACCCACCCTCACTGTCCACTCCCACAATGCACTGTGTCAGTCTTTCTCACTAGTCCTGACTCTCCATTCACCTGTCTTTTTCTCTGTCCATGTGGCTCTTTCTCCTTAAGTCTGTTGTGTCTGTCTGTGGGAATGGAAAGGGGGTCTCTGTTCTCTCTGTATCCTGTCCTGTCTTTGTCATCTGTCTTATCTTTATTACAGGAGAGGGCACCTATGACAGAACTGACTTAGTTGCATCTAACTGGATTTTTTAAACTCCCTCTGAAATTGCACAGAACACTGAAGAACTCAGGTGGCTTTTTAAGTAACAGATAACATAACTGCAGCATCAGAATGACACATTTCTTTAAGTGTGTTCAAAATTAACTGTTCCTGAATAACAAGTATTTTGTAAAGTGCTTTTAAATATGTACCACATACGAAGAAAGTTTTTTTAAACCTGTAACTAAATATTCTGACCTTTGAAATTTAGAATTTTTATGAAACTAAAACATGAATGTCAAGATGAGAATCCTTGAACTGATGCTGCTCAAGATTATTTTTATTATATCATACTTAATATCAAAGAAAAGACCCTTTGTCAGAATTCCATTCAGAATTTTTGAACAAAAACTCAGTAAAGACAGTGAACTCATGTTATCATAATCAGTATTTTGAGACTAATGCTGTAGGTACTTGATGCTTTCTATGTGATCCTAAAATTGTTATTGGACAGAGGGAGCATCATTTTAATGTTCTTTAAATTGATGAACTTGTAAATATATACTAATTTCATCTGAGGGTTTGCAATATTTGGTATTTCATATTTTCTCTTAAAGATTCATTTGCTTCAGCTGTGTATGGTTTAGTCTCTATCTTCTTATTAAGCTACATATATTTCATAAAGTTTAAAAAACTCTTCTGAGTGTCTGATAATTTAATCTGTTCTGCTTATTCTTTAAACATTTTTAATGAAAACGTATTTGAACTCGAGGGATGAGAGAACTTGGGGCAGCGTTCCAGCCTAAAAATGCTATCTGGAAACTCTCCCAGCTAAATTGGTCATAAAAGCAGATATGGAATTTATCCGAAAACTGTGTAAATCAGTTACCAAATTTGCTTTACTGCTTTGCTACCTGGGTTAGTGCAACACCATCAAAGGTGCTTTACATTTCTGAGAAGATACATACAGCCTCTACGTTCACAGAAATTGCAGTTTTGATTTCTTTTGCTGAACTTTTTCAATATACGAGGGGGGATGCCCCCCAAAACCTGGAATTATCTTCTGAAGGACAGGCCCCTTGTAGTATAGGCCTTCCCTGCTAGGTGAGTGTTCTAGGAACCCATCTCTAGCAGCGTACTAGCTGGCACTGCTGTAAGAGGCTGCATCAGCTTCAGGGAATTTTTTCGAAGACTCTTTCAACGCACCTGCCCATTTCATGAAGGGTGATTTATGAGTGCACCCGTCTGCACTGTGCTGAGGAGTCAGCAGTTTTTGACCAACAACATCATGATGCCCAGTCCCCCAGCTCCCTATTCACCCTATTTCACCCTGAGGGACTTGTTTTTGTTTCCCTGGATGAAAAAAGTCCTCAAAGGGAAACATTCTGCCAAAGTGGAAGAGGTGAAACAAAAAACGACAGAAGCACTAAAAGGCATCAAAACTGACGACTTTAAAAACTGTTTTGAGCAGTAGAAAAAATGTCTTGATAGGTGTAGTGCATAAAATGGAGAGAACTCTGAAGGTGCCTGAAGTTGGTAAGAATAAACGTACAATTTTTTTAAAAGATTTTATTTATTTATTTTTAGAGAGGGAAGGGAGGGAGAAAGAGAGAGAGAGAAACATCAATGTGCGGTTGCTGGGGAACATGGCCTGCAACCTAGGCATGTGCCCTGACTGGGAATTGAACCTGCGATACCTGGTTCGCAGCCCGTGCTCAATCCACTGAGCTACACCCGCCAGGGCTAAATGTACAGTTTTTAAAAACAGCATAAGTAAAATGCATCAATATTATAAAAGTAGCACTAAGATTATAAAAAGTACATAAAAGAATTAATACATTCATCACATACAGTTTATGTGAAAACAAGCACACACACAGTTAACCAAAGGAAATTTCTCTCACAGATTCACGGTAACATGCCATATTTTTCGGACTATAAGACGCACTCTTTGCTACATTTTTTGCTTGAAAATTTTTTTTCCTATTTTCCTCCTCTAAAACCTAGGTGTATCTTATGGTGTGGACCCCAGACACACCTAGGTTTTAGAGGAGGAAAATAGGGGGGGAAATTTTTGAAGCAAAAAATGTGGTTTAAAAAAAAAAAAAGTGTGTCTTATAGTCTGAAAAATACAGTAACCAGAACGTGCAAGCTTCTCTAAATACTTGTTAGTGTACATTACATGCTGCTGTACTGGGCGAAAAGCTATCCCAGGACTGCTTTTCTACAACAGAAAAATAATGTCGTAATCAAAACCTAGAACCTGCAAAAAATTTTTTTATCATTTCTTTAGTGTGGCAGAAGAAGCACTGCCTTAGAAGTTGGAGAAATAAATCCTTCATCCAGGTGCCATTTTTGAGTATGACATCATTTTCTCCGTGTGTAGAGATCTGATCAAATTTTGTGCCTCAGGTTTTGATGGGGGTTTTTGGTTTGTTTTTACTTTTACTGGGAAAAGTTTTTCAGGGCTTTTAGACGGATTACATAAAACAACATACGCATATACTATGGCATTGTTCTATACCCGAAATTCAGGACAGACAGACACTTGCAGTTTTCAGTAACAGTTGGTGATATTTCACTGTAAAACAGAGCTTCAGTGCAAGTGACTTTAATTTAGTCTGGCAACACTGATTGATGTAAATCTGGAGATAACCACTAAGAGAAGGTAATTTCAAACAGTTTTTCCACATAAAGAACAAAAGTGTAAGCAGGGTTTAATAGAGGTGCCTGAAGTTCTAAAGGATGATAATTAAAACATTTAAATTGGTTTTAATGCTAACCTAAAAAACTTCAATCTTAAGCCCAGTTAAATTTGTTCATGTTTCCCGCACTGGCATGGACCCGAAGTCCTCCCAGAACCCATTACTATGTGCTAGGCCATGAGCATCTCTGGGGTTCAGCTGTGCTCTTCTGCTTTCTAGCCCCTGTGTGTCTACAGATCTCACTTCCCTGACTTTTCCCTACAGTGAAAGACATTTCCAGTTTGACCCTGAAGACTGTTTTCATGGGTTTTAAACTGCCCTCTAGGTATTCGGTAGAAACTCTTTCAAGTTTCCATCATCTTCTCTAACATTTCACGTAACACTTAAAATCTTTATTATTTATGTTAAAAGAGAGGATATACCACCTAAAGATAAATCATTCATATCTGGCTTTGGGGTACAATTTATTAGATAACTACAAATGAAGCCCACAAATCTACCCCCTGAACTCTCTACTCCTCCTTGGGCCCTCTCCTGGCAGCCTAAAATGTAAAAGAAAGGAGATTAAAATCGTCAACAGAAAGTAATCACCAGTAGCTGCTCTGTCTGAAAATCCTATCTTCAAACAAGCAAGACTCTGGGCAGCCAGCCCTGTGCGAGAGCGCCTTAGCTGTAAGGGTAAACAGCAAAACTACCCAGGGAGGCTGAGGAATCTCCAGCTCCTGAGATCTTCCAAAGCAATGGAGATAACCATCCATCCTGGATTAGCTTTGCTTAATTTTACTTATTGCTATCATTCACCTCACATGGAAATGCTAGTCTACCATTAAGATTCTTCAATTCTGTTGTTTAAATAATATCAATTCTTTTAGCCTATGATCAGAAATTTCTAGATTTCAACCAACTTCATGACTTTTTTCTGGAACACTTTAGGATTTCTTCTTTATCTCTAAACTTTAGAGCCAAATTGAATATTGAGACCAGGAACTCGATATTACTGAGTATAAGAAAATTACATCAGTTTCCAACATATCTTATCTGCTGAATCAAAATCAGAACTTTCATTCAGGAAACCTGTATTTAAATATGAGTAGTCTCTTCTTTTTTTTCTTTTTAAACTTAAGAATATAAAATTTAGATCTCCGAACTTTGGGTTTTAGTGGACTAGGTCAAATTGAATTTATTAAAAACAAGCAGAAGTTCACTGAAGAGCCTGAACAGTAATTACTCATTAACAAACTGGGTTACAAATTACAAACAAACACAAGTACATAAAGAACAACAGCTGAGTGAGACAGCAGAGGCAAAACCTTACCCCAAGTACGATAAGACAACGGAAACTGTCACTGACGGGACTACAATTCAATCAAGTACAAAAGCTTCATGATTTTTCTCTGGATGAAACTGAAATGGGTTCAGTGTGAGAAAAAAAACACTCCAAATATGGAGTCAGAATACCTGGGGCCTTCTCATGGCTTCACCATTTATTTAGTTGCATTATATGTCACTGGACAACCCACTTCAAGTCTCTGAACCTTTTTACAAAATGAGGGGGTTTGACTTGGATAGTATTTCTCCAACTTTTGTTAGCGATTCATTAAAAAAATATTTTTTAATTCTCAACCCAGTATACACATACCTCTTGAAATAAAACATTAATGAATAGTTATATGCAATATGCTTTAATATTTCCTATTTTCTTCTAGTTCTTAAGAACATTACTGGTTGATAGGATAGCAAAAATTAAATGACATGTACTAACAAGGATGCAGAGAAACTGGAACCTTCACACGTGGCTGGGAGAATGTAAACTAGTGCAGATACTGTGGAAGACACAGCAGCTAAACAAGAAGTTCAACACAGAATTTCCGTATGATTCAGCAATTCCCCTCCTAAGTATGTATCCAAAAGAATTAAAAATAGGTCTTCAAACAAAAATGTATAGCCTTGGCCGGATGGCTCAGTTGGTTGGAGTGTTGTCCTGTACACCAAAAGGTCGTGGGTTCGATTCCCAGTCAAGGCACATACCTAGGTTGCAGGTCTGATCCCTAGTCAGGGCATGTATGTTTCTCTCTCCCTCTCTTTCCTCCTCTCTCTCTAAAATCAATGAACATATCTTTGAGTGAGGATTTTAAAAAGTTTTTTACATGAATATTCATAACAGTACTATTTCCAATAGTCAAAAGGTGGAACAACCCAATGTTCCATCAACGGATGAATGGATAAACAAAAAAGTGGTTTATCCATACAATGGACTATTATCCAGCTATAAAAAGGGATGAGGTACTGGTTCATGCTACAACACAGATGAACCTTGAAAATATTATGCTATGCAAAAAAAAGCCAGTCACAAAGGTCACATATTTAGTGATTCAGTTATATGAATGAAATGTCTCAAATAAAGAAACCCACAGAAGGGTTGTCTGAAGTCAGGGGAGGGGAGGATAGGAAGTGGTTGCTAATAGATATAGTTTGTCTTTTGGGGGTAATGAAAATACCCTGGAATTATATAGTGGTGATGGGTATAAAACCTTGTGAATATGTTAAAAACTCATGAACCGTACATTTTATAAGAGTGGATTTTATGATATGGGAATTACATCTTAATGAAGCTGCTATTAAAAAAAATGAAATTAAAAATTACTATTTAAGACCCACAAATTAGCTTCAAGAACTAGAAAATTAGATGCTCTCTATGGTGGCTTCTGGTTCCTACAAAAGTTAACCTTTAGTCAAACCTACATTGTGCCAAATGCTTATAAACATTTTCTCCCTTGGTCCTCAAGAGAATCCTAAAACGGAGGCTCAGAAAAGTGAAGTGACTTCTCCAAGTCAACAGCAACTAAGTTTAGATTAAAAAGTAAACTCTACATCTGATTCCAGACACCCCCGGCACCTTACAATATGCTATGATGTCACGCATTTCTGAACATAAAAAGTCAAGTCTTTGAAAGAGGGACAAAATTAAAATGTACTATTACTTACCAGGTGAAATTAAGTTTTGATGCATTGTGTTCAAAGATGGAATGGTGCAGCAATTAATCATTTTTTCAGTAGAATTATGTGTAGTTAACAACCAAGCATTACATGACTACACTTATATTCTAATGAATTTTTTTAATCTTTATTTTAGATTTGCTGTAATTTTGGCAATCTTAACAAATGAGAAAAATTTCAAATGGTACCATCATTTTACACATTAAACCTAATACCAATAGGTCTGTTCACTTCATTTCCAGAAAGAAAAAATAAAAAGTCCCTCAAAGAATGGCTAATACAGTGTGAAAATATCTACAGTACCTACAGCAACTGAGCATAAATTTAATGGCAAGAATAATTAATTCCTCAGGAGTAGGCTGACCTTAAGTTTTTTTGCCACTGGAATTTTGTTTGTTGGCTTTAAACGAACTTTATTTTAAAGTCAATATTAAAAGAAGTTCCTCGCAATCCATCAATATTTCAGAATATGCGACAGTCAATCAGAAGTCAAATGTTGTCAGAAATAAATGTGGAGGAGATATTTTACTTTACAATGTCAAATACAAAAGTACCTTCCACCTAACAGTTTGAATATTCAGAGCTACCTAGCAAAAAAATATGTAGACACTAATCAAGATTGAAACATGCTATTATTAATGTTACGAAAATATTTTATTCATAGTTTTCTTCTTCTTGGTGTGTCTTTTTGAATGTTTTCTTCACACTAATAGCATGTTCTTATGGTGTAAACAAGAAAGCTCCTAATCACAAATTTCAGGAGTCTCTTTATTAACCACAAGGCAGACAGCTCACGTGTGTGTGTAGGGTAGCTGAGTGTGCCTCGCCTAAGCTCTTTTCAGAGATTCAATAATCATATAGTCACATATATGACAGACTGCAGCGTTTCTGAGTTTATTTCCTTTAAATATTGTCTATTGTATTTACTTGTCCACAACTGTGGCCCACAATTACTTACTTGTGGACACAAACCCAACACAGTGAAATCTATAATCCAGACTGAAAATGACTCTGCTCTACTTCAGCCCACTTCACCCTGCATTCTGTTCTTCTCTCGGGACTTCTCTCACAAGAGTTTGCTTATGAACGAAATTGGACAATGATATTTCATTTGTAGCAAATTTTAATAACTGATGCCAATTTTACAGACTGCCTCCCCAATATATCAAAATTTTTTATAATTTATAACACAATTATTAATTATTCATTTGAATTAAGTTCCCACATCACTATTTTCTAATTTCCAATAAGGTTCTGAGTGCTTTTAAGCAAGAAAATTCAATTTATCCTTTCTGAATATTTTCTATCAAATCCATCCCTAAACTTTTTTTTTTTAACTTTCGTGATTGGTGTATTTATTTAACAAATTTAGCATACAGTTTCCTCTGTTAAGATTCTATTTATTCTACGTGGGTTAGAAAATTATACTCACTCACCTTGTGCACATTTCTAGTCTGAAAGTTCAAGGCACACTCACACTCACACTTATCAGAAGAGCTATTACCAGTGCATTCTTGGTGGGAATGCAAAATGGTGCATCTGCTTTGGGAAACTGTAAGGTGGTTCCGCCATCCCTGCACTTTTGTTAACGCACAGTGCCAAATCTATAAATACTTTCATTCGACAACAACACCCAGCTGGTTAAAGCACCTAACCTTTCCAATCACATTTTCGGGTCTTGAAAGAATTATTTTCTCTACTCACAGATCAATGATGATGTGTCATCAGGAAACTGAAGGCTCCCTCTGAAAGAAATAAATCAGCTGCCCCGTTCTTTCCTCACTTAAAGCAAGGCTGGGGCTGCTGGCTGTGAAAGGGCTGGGAAGCTGTCTCCCGGCACGCGTGTGTTAATCAGAACACTGGCGGGGAGACGCATGTGACTTTAAGGGAGTATGTCTGACGTAGTATGATGTGTTGGCAAATTAAGAACAGGAAAAGAATATTTGTTACAAAGCTATTAAACTTCATTTTAAAATAAAAAACTTAAAAATGAGTATATCCAAACACTAAAGCTTTGATAGACAGTAACGTTTTAACTTACGTTAACTTTTCATGTTTCCTACAATTAACTCATTTGTGTTGAGTATATTAACATTAAATCTATCACTTATTTCTCAACATATTAATATTCTCCTATCCAAAAAATGAATTACAGATACCTAGTACTACATTTCAAATTACTTTAAAATGAAATGCGTAAAAGAGCCTGCGTTCAAGGACCGCACAAAGGTGCTTCACAAGCTACCATGCACTGCTACCATGAACCGCAAGCTGGAAGGGCGCAGCTGCCCTTTAACCTCTGCTTGTAGGTAAGTTAGCCACCAACACACAAACAGAAAGAGAAAAAGGCAGAAAAAATTTAAGAGAAATGGTCTCCAGTTTTCTTGCTTAGGCAAATAAACAAATTAATTAATTCCATAAGTGAATCTGGCTTAAGTTAAATTTGTTTCTTTACTGAGATTACATGAATATTAATTTATTAGATGGACATTTATGCCTGATGTTAAGTAGAGCAAATGGACAAATAATACAGTACTCTTAAGGTAATTCAAACAGAATAACAGAAGACTCTTCCAGGCTTGGGCTAGATGTATTACAATGTAAGCTTTTTCCAAGTCACAGAGAATACTGACAGAATATTTTAATTTTAAAAAATGGGGTGGTGAGAAATGAGAGCCAGTTAGAAGTAATCGGGAAATATTTTTCCTCTAACAAAACTATCAAGAAAAAAAGGAACATAAAATTCCTTCAGATAAATGTATTAGAAAATATGTAATCTTTTGCTTTCCCTATTAACATCTGAAGGCATTTAGCATATTTCACTATCACTGAATGCATCGATGATTTCTTCAAACACCACAGAAGCATGTACACTGCTTTCTGTGAAGAATTGTGGACCCTTAATAAATTTACAGCAAAGAAAGGAAGCAGATGATGTGGTGTAGAAGAAACTGCTCAAGAGTTAGAATATAGAGACTTAGTGAGGAGCAAATCTAGTACAAAGGTACCTTCAGGAAAACCAGAAAAAGGTAGTCCTTCTCTTGGTAGCCAGAGCGCCGGTCCAGCGAGTGAAGAACAGATAGGATGCCAGTCTCCACTCAAACCGGCTTTGCTCTGTATAACATACCGACTACACATCCAGAACAGGGAAATTCAAATTTGGCTCTACCACTTGTAAGCTTGGAGTCTTAAACAGGTGATTTAACTGAGGTTCAATTTCTTTATCTCCAAAATGGCAATTACAAAGCCCTTTCAACAGCACTACTGTGGACATGACATAGAATGGTTCTGTTATAATATTTAAGGGAACATAAATTGACGTCCCCTGTTAACACTAGTTCAGTGATCCCTCTTGTGTGTGCAGGAGGGAAGGGCGATTAAGTTCGGTAATCAAAAACTCTAAGTTTGGAAATTTATGCTCTACACCAATCTCTATTGTAGACTCATAATGCATGGTTAGCATTCTAACGGCGCTAAGAAGTCCTGTAATGAGAAGCTGTTTACCATATTTAACCCACTGTTCTCAAAATTTATTTGATGTCAGAACATTTTTTTGTATCTATTAAAATCTCATAGCACTAGTTCCCCCTCCCCCTCACAGAATGGTATTAGAATAGACCATTCTAATACCATTCTAATAGACATAGGGAATTTTGAACCATGTTTTATGTGTATAATGCCATATAAACAGCATCAGTTCTTTGTAATGGTATTAATTAAAGTCAAGTGTTTTAAGATACAGATATTAATTTTATTACTATTTTACAAACTTTAATGAAATCAGAAGTTCAAAATCTGAAAATTGCTTTTGAGTGATTTTGACATAAAATTTTGTTTGAAATAAAAGGTGAATTTCAAGGCTTTAAATTTAAATTTCAAGAATTTTATATTCTCTCATACTCCTCTGCCACCTTATACACATTTACATTAAGACAAGAGAAACAAAAGCAAAATATTTTCTATTATTCTGTTTTTACTTACCTAGTATCTTCACAGTATAATGAGGACTTTCTAAGACAATTCCTTCCTCTGTATCAAATATAGGGTTATCTATTCCAGTCTTTGGAGGAATTTGAGCTAGTTTCTTAAGTCTCATGGAAGAATTAAGGTCAAGTTCTTGTTTTTTCCCTTCTTCCTCTCGCCTACGCCTCATGTCCTCCTGCTGTTGCCGGATACGCTCCAACTGTGCACTCCGACGTACAGGCATCATCCTGGAGCCCAAGTCCCCAGGGCAGTCAACAGCCATCTCTCGGTGCGTCTGATGTTCCTCTGGTGGTGCAAGATCAACATTTTTTACTTCGCTGTCTGATTCCTCAGTAACATGCCCATTCATATGGGATGTTGTCATGGTTATCTCTAAAAACCTGTACCACTTTTATATATCAATTTTTCCTATAAAGCCAATCTCTTGATTCTGTAGTATAAAATCCATGTTACTTCAAAAAAAAAAAGCAAAAAAACAAAACTTCTCCCATCACATAATAATGCTATGAAAATGTATCCATGAAGGAAATCTAAGAGGAAAGATGGGGGGGGGAAAAAGTGTAAGAATTATAATATAAAAACTTCACAAAACCCACTTCTAATGCCTACATACAATACAGAAAATATCCCATAAGTATATATTAGATTATGTACTTTCTGTTGCCCTACAAAGTATTTTCATTTTATAGATATTGCTGAGAAAATCAAGGTGTTGCCCTCTGCCCCAAAAAAGTTCCCTCTCAAGAATCTGAAGCACACTGTTATTTTATAGCTGAGAAAAATGATATATTAGAAGGTTTAGCAAAATTAGAAGGTAAGAAAGTTTTAGGTGCTGGTTTAGTAGAGAATAGGTTGCTTAAGGTATAAAGATGCTTTGACAATCTTTGCTTAACTGTCTCAACACAGTACTTTACACTCAATTAATACACACGAGACTAAAATAACTGCCTAGTTAATTTCTAAAGAAACTGGCAGCATGTTATGTTGGTGGCTCAAATGAGGCAGAGCTGGTATTCTAGGGGATCCACTTTTAGGAGTTTATAAAATGAAGAAGATACCCAGTGAAAAGGAAACTTTAATTAGCAGGTAAGGCACCTACAGGACAAAGCCACATTCAGTGAGACAAAGACCACGTGAGTCATCAGTGTCTGTAACTTGGTCACATTAACAAGAGAGTTAGGATTCTTTATGAAGTTCACTCAGAGAAAAACGGTACCTGTTACCACTGGAAAACATTTTAAAGCCATAGATATAGAAAATAAGAACATACTGGACTCAGAGGCCAGAAAACTGAACTTTAATTCTGGCTCTGACCCTTCCTCTAGACAGCGTTATGATCTAAGACTAGTCAGATTCTCTCTCTGAACCTCAGACTCCTTTGGAAAATATGTTCACAGGTTTGCTCTCAGTTTTAAATAATAATGTATGCAAGTTTTAAAATTAAAAAATATATATTTATATTAATTCTTAGTATTAATTTAATTCTTATGTTTTAAAAATCCTTCAATATATTTTAGACAAGAAAAATATTTTGCTTCATGACGCTGGCTTTTCATCAAGCCATTTCTTGAGCATAAAAAGGCAGGTTGTTTATATATGTGAAAACCCACACATTAAATCTAATTAGTTTTCTTTTTTCTCAAGACTTTAAAAATATTTACAATAATAAACCTACTACCTCCTTGAGTTGAACATCATTTCAGTAAACAGGTTTGTTAGAGCACGTGCCTACTAAGCAAACGCTGAGTTTTCAGACAGAATTCCAAATGCCAGCCAAACTTCTGTCCAACATCTTGCCACAGACTGCTTAACACAAACCCACCTAACGGACCAGGAAAATCACCAGACCAACCATCAGGAAAAGACATAAACTACAAGAGTCACCAGAATTACATTTCACAAGAATTTTGGGAGATTTTTCGGCCTTCTATCCAAATCTTAGCTTCTCTCTATATAACCATGTAATTTACACATAAATATCTTATTTATCATTAGAGTGCCTTCTTTTTCATTAAAATAACAGCCATTGGAATTACACTGGGAAATTCTTAATTTATGCAAATGCAAATTCAGCTTATTTGATGTTTTCATTACAAGTAAGCAGAAATGTGTGTAGGAGTTACTGTAGTTCTGTGCTTAATTTTAAAAACCTAGGAGTGTATCTAATTCCAGAAAGTTAAAACTCTCAACTTTCTCTATTTACAATATTTACTGAATATTAAAAATAAAAAATAATAATGTATTTTTTACTTTATAAGACAGTCTATAAAAATTACTATCTGGAACTAAAATTGTCAGCTTAACAACTGTAAGACTATGCCCACATTCATTATGCCAGATCATGGGGGGCAGATTACAGATCAAGTAATAAGGGACTGGGCCAGGTGGTCTGGGTAAGAGTTCTCATGCTTATCTATCTGGATGTCGCCTTTGATTCCCAGCGAAACTTCTGCAACCTGGTATTAATTCACTTAAAATGCCATTTTGGTCACCTCCCTTGGAGTGTTCATAGTCTACTGGGAGAGACAGCAAAGCAAACGAATGATTATTCTTCCCCAGTTGGTTTCTCCTCATTAAATTCTAAACTTGTTCAAGACAGGCGTCATGTCTTATTTTCACATCTCCCAGAGCTTAACAATATAAATGTAACACAGGAAATGCACAATAAATATCTGCTCAACTAAACTTAGAAATGTCATAAATTCACAGAGGATGCACAGACAAAGGACTTTAAAACTTAGTCTGTGGTGAGGGACCATGGCAAACACTCAAAAGATAAGGATGTATTTGAGAGGCATTTCAAAGAACTAAATTTAGCCAGGTAGAAGGGACTGTTCCAGGCAGAGGAAATCACAAGACCAACAGGAAGATGGGGTATGAGAGTACGGCACTTTCAAAAACCAGAACAGAATGCAGTAAGGCTGAATGGGACAATGGGAGCATGTCACACACGAGTCATGATAAAAGCGGAGAGGCACGCAGGGGTCCAGACTGAGAATGGTTTAAGAGCAAAAGACTCTGACCTTTATGCTGAAAGTAGTAAAACTTATTCCAGGAATTAAAGCAGGAGACGGCAATGATCACATGCACTCTTAGAGAAACACCACTCTGGCAGAAGTGCATAGGATTGTCTAAAGGGTGACAATGAGACCAGTTTGAAGGCAACTGTAAGAAATGTGGTCCTCAGCTAAGAGTGAAATTAAGGAAAGTTATATTAAAGAAATATGTAAGTTACAGAAGTGCCAGAACTTGGTGTCTATTTCATACAGCAGGGCAAGAAGAAAACGAAGAAGAAACAGTAACAGCAGTAACCACAACTGCAACACTTACTGAGCCCTTACGTGCTGCACAGCACTCACTCACTCAACCCGCATCACAACTATAAAAGTACGTACAAACACGCCCGTCTTGTACATAAGGAATGAGAATGAAAGTGGGCCCTGAAGACAGGATGCAGAAATAAGGAAGAGGTCACATAAGCCAAAGGCAGGAACAGAAAAGGTGTAAGAAAGTATAAATAAGGCTAGTTTAACTAAAGCCATCAGTTTGTACAACAGGATAGTGGCTAGAAACTTTGACTGGGTTCAATTTAAGAACAACAGTCTTAAATATAAATCCTTAATACTCAAGACAGTAGAAAGGCCATCGAAGATTTAGAAAACAGGTGTGATTTGCACATAACTTTAACTGAACATTTACCCTTGGCTAGGTCCTATAATTATAGAGACAAGATCCCTGCCTATTAGTTTACCTACCAAAATGCCCTACATTAATTTAGAAATTAATATATCCAGAATTAAACTCATACTTCCCTTTAATCCTCTTCTCTACTTCCTCCATTCTCAAGTCTAATTAATGCCACTACACCTACCTAGTTACCCAAGACAGCAGAATGCTTAGAAAAGAACCAGATCAGACTGCCTAGGATCTAATCCCTGACTACTCTCTTTTTAAGTCTCAGCTCAAATGCATCCTCCTCTGGATTTCTATGACTCCCCAAACTGGACATGTAACTCTTCTGGAACTCCACACTCCCTGTAACATCTCTGATCAAAATGGATTGCGACTATTTGTATCGCTGTCTGCCTATCAAACTAGGAAGCCCTTATAGGTCAGAACACAGGCTGATTCGTCTCTGGATCTGCAATACTGCCCCAAACAGGGCGAAGCAAACAGGAGGCTTCAGGATATGAACCCAGACTGTGACTCCAGGTCCACTGCCTTTGGGTCACCAGGTGGATGGTAATGTCATTAACCAAGGCAGAGACTACAGGAGAGGGAGAATTAGAAGGGGTGAGAAATGAAAGGGTCATATGGGTTTAGCTTGGGACACTAATTGCACAGTGACTCTAGATCACACAGGTAAATGATCTAATTAGCAGGGACTTTCTTAGTCTCTACAGGGATCTCCACAGCCAGGATACCTAGTAAGAGATAAACGCTTAATTAAGTACATGAGCAAATCACTACCACTCAGAACCTCTGATAGCTTTCATATTGCCTACAGAATAGAGTTTGAAGTCACAAGGTAAACCCCAACTTTTTAACTGTATCTTTTACTATGTTCCTGCACAAGCCTTCTAAGTTAGCTTCCTCATCTGTGCCTATCCCATATCTTTTTTTTCATCCTGCCTAAATGCCTTATGAACTACAAAGTAGGAACTGATTCTCCTTCTTCTTCTACCTTTGAGATCTACTACAAACCCTTATTCCTTTGGTAAGTTTTTCCAGACTACTTTGGTTATAATCTCACCATACAACACCCCACACATGTATAACTCCACTCACAAGTTAATTTGTGAAGGCCACGAAAGATTCAAAAAAGTTATTCTAGAATCAGAAACATTATGCTATGTGCTACAGTTTCAGAATTAAGATCATTACAATGCTTAAAGAGGCAAACCATGAATACTCTAGTTTACTTATGTAGGCAATACATATCAATAAACAGTGACAGAGTCCCAGTCCAAAGAATTGTATTTTCCCTCTCCAAAAGGAAGGAAGGCCTTTGTTTGACAATTTAGAAGTTGGTAATGACTGAAGTAGATAATTACCTCCTTTTATGTAAGAGACCACCTTACCCAGGCAACACAGTTACAAGTTTCTATTCCTGTTTTCTGCCCTGGCTGGTGTGGCTCAGTGGACTGAGTGCCAGCCTGCGAACCAAAGGGCTGAGGGTTCCATTACCAGTCAGGACATATGCCTGGGCCAGGTCCTGGGTTGGGGGCATGTGAGAGGCAAACACACATCGATGTTTCTTTCCCTGTCTTCTTCCATCCCCCCCTTCTAAAAATAAATAAGTAAAATCTTCAAAAATGTATTCCTCTCTTCTCAATCCTCTAATTATAAACAGTAAATTTCTTAAATGCCTTAAAAGCCCACATTTCAAATCCTCATCAGAGTCCCAGCTGATACCCCTCCCTCCTTGGTGGAAGAAACCAATCAGAAGTCTTTACATAGTCCACAAGACAAGAAAATGAATTTTCAGGTTGGCAGGCCAAAACTGTTTCAACGTTAACTTCAAACTAGTGGGGAAGAAAGGGCTTTGCCCATGTGAATTGGCTACAGAAAAGGGTGTGGTAAAAAGATGCTAAATAAGCTTCGATAAATACAAATGACTGAAATTGGGGAGTGTGAAATAGCATGAGGAATAGTGGTTCACTGAAAAATTGACACCAAGAACCAGAGCCATTAGTGTGAGAGCTGGAAAAGATGACAGCTTATAATGCAGGAAGGCAATTTCCTATATAACTGGTATCCTAATTTTTAGACAGTGGAAAATGTAAAACATACACTTCATACGCATAAACATGGCTGGTCAACACTAGAGTCCAGAACTCTAGATTATTTTTTCCTATTTATCCTTCCTCCCCTTCTCCCACAAGTAATGCCCTTTGACCAGCAGCTGGGAAGTCTCATTAAGTGATCAGCATTCCTCTGACATTCTAAGAAGTTGGACTATTTGTTTCCATAGAAACAGCTTTTTCAACTAACATAAGATTCAGGCCAAGAATAGTGAAAAGAACTTACATTATGCAAATTGGAAAAGCCTTGTCTACTATTCTTTTAGTTTCTCTTCTCTGGTTTTTCACAGAACTCAGGCTTTCTTACTCTGTAAAACAGAAAAGAGGCAATTAATCAAGTATAAAAGTCTGCAGTGTTTTTTAGAGAGAGGGAGTGGGCGGAAAAGGTTACTTAAATATGATATCCAACTCTGTTTGCAGGTGGCTAGGATTTCTTAGTATAAAGTAGTAAAAATGTACCCCCTCCCAATCTCTGATGGACATACATTAAAATCAGTATAAATTACCTGAAATCAGTGATGAGAAAGAGGTAAATACAACTGGTTTAAAAGTTCTTGCAGATTATTTTTCATGACATTTTTGACCTTTAGGTAGTCTCAAACAAAAATGCAGTGTTTTATTCTTTGTTTTAACTATAATCTCTGGATCAATTTTAAACATTATGAATAGACTATGATGCCAAAAAAATAAGTTTAGAATATGAGAATTTGACAGACGGGAACCACAGCTAATTCAGAGGGAATGTTGGTGCCACACTGGGGACCAGGACCGGAGAGGACCCTGCCCTAATGGAGCTTACCTTCCAGCAGGGCAGCAATTTCTCAGCAGGGGCGCCACATAATTTTTATTGCACTATCTGTTTTTTAAAGATTTTATTTATTTTTAGAGACAGGGGAAAGGAGAAAGGCAGGGAAAGAAACATTGAAGCAAGAGAGAAACATCTATTGGGTCACCTTCCATACGCACCGAGGCCAGGGACCCAACCCACAACCCAGGCATGTGCCCTGACTGGGAATCAAACCAGTGACCTTTCACTTTTCGGGACCACACCCAACCAACTGTGCCACACCAGTTAGGGTGCATTACCTGACTATTTAATCAGGCGCACTGACCTCTTTTCCCTTAGATTGTCAAATTTTAAAAAATGATAACAGCCAACACAACGACAGTTGTCTGGTGGGAATGAAGCAAAATTATACCTTTATTTTTTTTGTCGGATTAGCAAAAAAATAATGTTTTGGAGTACTGCAGAATTGTAGTAATTAGTTTGTGTGTGCCATGAGATCAAAAAGGTTGAAAATCACTGTGGTAGAGTAATAGACAATAAGCAAATTCACAATGAGATGACTTCAGATAAAGGACTGCAAAGCAGAGCAGGGTGATACTGAGATAGGGTACCTGGCAGAACAGCTTCAATGGATAGAAGCTATGGAAACTGTCAAGAAGGAAGACCACTCCCCATCTGATTTATGGCTTAAAACCACCACAGACCATCTGGATACAACATGGCGACTAATTCCACCTACGGCAACCCCTGGCCTAATTATACACTCACTGTAACACATCAGCATGCTATAAGCACCACAACCCACCGTGAAGCCAGGATCAGAAACAGAAAGCCCATATTAAGGACACAAAATGGCTAACAGAGTTCCTCTGAGAAATTTCTACCCCTTTTCCAGGGAATCCTGACTCTCTCTCCTCCTCACTTAATACCCTAACCCCCAATTAAATGAACCCCAATAAAGGAAACAGAGTCTGCTGAAGGGGGGCTGCTCGGTCTGTGGAGTAGCGCATTCTCTGTCTCACTGCTTCACTAATAAAGTTGCCTTTACTTTAAACTCTGTGCCGGCTTGCACGTGAATTCTTTCCCACACCAAGCCAAGAACCCGCAGTGGGTGGCGGACCCTTGGGGCCCCCACACCTCTGGAACACCTGCATCAATATAATATAGGTAGTGATGCTTAGAAAGGGCAGCACTGGACACTATGGTCAGGGAAGCCCTGTTTTAGGAGGTGTTATCTGAGACCTGAATGACAACAAAGTGAGTGAGCTCTGAGAACATCCAGAAATAAGTTTCCAGGTTGAGGGACTAGAAAGTACATTTCTATCTGGATGTCACTAAGAATCTCAATTTCGACATACAGATGCTTCTTGACTTATGATGGAGTCACATCATGATGAACCCATAATAAGCAGAAAACACCCGAAGTCAAAAATGCATCTAATGCCGCACTGCGGCGTGTCAGGTGCTCACCCTCGTGATCGCGTGGCTGCCTGGGAGCCACAGCTTACTGCCACTGCCAGCGTGAGGCAGTGTAGTGCCCCGTATATGGCTGGCCTGGGGGAAAAAATCAAAGCTCAAAAGTTGAAGAATGGCTTCTACTAAATGCACACTGCTTTCACACCACCATAAAGTTGAAAAAGCATAATTCGAACCACCATCAGTCAGGGACCATGTGTATCCCACACTGACAACCTCTTTCCTACTAGTAATTATATCACTACCTCCAAGATCTTGATCTTTCTCAAGCCCTATTTATCCAATCAGTTGCCAAACTGATTTCACAAGTCTTTTAGAATCCACTGAATGGTGGCAGAATATGCTACTAAAGAAACTGTTAAGAAAATGAAAAGGCAAAAATAAAAAAAAATTTGCAAAATATTTGCTACAACTACTGTTATGACTCAGTAAGTTAAATATCAACTTTTAAAAAACAGTGCAAGAGATTTGACCACTTCAAGGCAGACAGACAAATGGCAAAAAAAATCATTTGGGGAGATATCTCACCATCATTAATCTTTAGAAAAATGCAAATTAAAACCATGACATAGTGACATAAGGACAGAAAGAAATCACTGGACTAGAATTGGGTCCAGAAATAAACTCTCAAATTTATAAGCACATGATTTTTTAAGAAGGATGCCGAGACTACTAAATGGGGAAAAACACTCTCTTCAACACACAGTGCTAGGGCAACTGAGTATCCAAATAAAACGAGTGAGGTGGACTCCTACCTCACACCATATACAAAACTAACTCAAACTGGATCAAAAACGCAAATATATGAACTAAAACCATAAAACTCTTAGAAGAATATATAAGTGTGAATCTTTATGACCCTGGATTAGGCAATCATTTCTTAAGATAGAACACCAAAAATGCAAGAAACAACAACAAAATAAATAAATTGGTCATCATCATCATTAAAAACTCTGTGCTTCAAAGGACGTCATCAAAAAAATGAAAAGACAATCCACAGAACTGGAGAATACTTACACATCATGTATCTGATAGGGGACTTGTATCATATAGCTCTGCAATAAAGAGATGAGCCCGGCTGGTGTAACTCAGCTGGATGGAGTGCCATCCTGGAAACTGCAAGGTACTGGGCTCGGTTCCCTGTCAGGGATGAGAGTTCAGTTCTCGGTCACAGCGCATGCAAAGAAGCAACTGATCGATGCTTTTCTCTCACACTGGTGTTTCTCTTTCTCTCCCTGTCTCTAAAATCAGTAAATGTGTCTTTGGCTGAGGATTAAAAAAAAGAGAAATAGCTTGATTTAAAAATGGGAAGAGAACTTCCACACACTTCTCCAAAGAAGATATCCAAATGGCTGTTAGTAAGCACATGAAATGATACTCTACATTATTGGTCATCAGAGAAAAGCAAATCAAAACCACAAGGCCTGTCAGAAGGGCAGTGTCAATAGGACAAGGAATAACAAGTGCTGGCGAGGATGCAGAGAAAAGGAATCCTTGTGTGCTATTGGTGGGAATGTAAGCTGGTGCAGCCACTATGGAAAACAGTGTGGAGGTTCCTCGAAAACTCAAAAATAGAACTACCATATGATCTAGAAATTCTCCTTCTGCGTATTTGTCCAAAGAAAATGAAAACATTCATTTGAACACTATATGCAGTCCTACATCCACTGCATTTATTTACAGTAACCAAGATTTGCTAATAACCTAAACATATGCCCATCAATGAATGAGTAGATAAAGAAGATGTGATATGAGAAACACTCACAAAATGGCACACTACTCAGAGATTTAAAAAAAAAAAAAGAAAGAAATTTTGCTATTTGCAACAACATGGATGGGCCTGGAGGGAATTATGCTGAGTGAAATAAATCAGCCAAAGAAAAATGCCACATGATTTCACTCACATCCCATCTTAAAACAGCAACCAACAAAACTCTCACATACAGACATCAGACTGGTGGTTGCTGGGGATGCGGGCAGTGTTGGGGCTCAGGCAAAATTGGTGAAGGGGATCAAGAGGTACAAACTTTCAGATATAAAAATAAGTAAGTCATGGGGATGTTATGTTCAGCATGGTTATTATAATTAATATATTGCAAATCTGAAAGCTGCTAAGAAAGTTTTATAACTTTGTTTTGGAACAGATGGTAAGACCTATTGTGGTGATCATTTTGCGATGTACAAAAATGTCAAATCATTATGCGGTACACCTAAAACTAATATAATATTGTATGTCAATTATACTTGAATGAAAAAAATGAGAACCCACTTAGCACCCACTGGAATGGCTAGGTGCAAACAGTGCCGATGAGGATGCAGAGGAACTGCGGAGCCCTCATACGCGCTGGCGGGCATGTCAAATCGTGCAGCGTCACTAGAAAACAGCATGGCAAGCTCTTAAAAAGCTAAATACAGAGCTAGCAATATGCTCCAGCCACTCCACTCATAGGTATACACCCAAGAGAAATGAAAACATATTTATATGCAAAAAACCTGCACAAAAATGTTCATAGCAGCATAATTCCTAATAGCCCAAAATTACGGGGGAAAATCCCAATGTCCATCAAGTGATGAATAAAATGTTGCATATCCATAATAAAATACTGAGCAATAAAAAAATGAAGTACTGATACATGATACAACATATATGAACCCTGAAAACAGAAACGAAAGAGGCCAGTCACAAGAGAACTCACACATACTGCATGGTTCTATTTGTGAAATGTCCAGAACAGACGAATGTATACAGATAGACAGATTCATGGTTGCCTAGAGCTGGGGCTGTGTGGTTGGGGTGCAGAGTTTTTCTTGGGGGGGTGGTGTAATGAAGTGTTTAAAATTAATTGTGGTGATCACTGAATAACTGAATATATATAAAGCCACTGTACACTTGAAATGAATGAACTGTATGGTATGTGAGTTGTGTCTCAATAAAGCTGTTTAAAAACAGGATAAAATACCATTACAAACACAATAAAATAGCTAAGATTAAAAAGACTGATGATACTATGCACCGGAGAGGGCGTGGAGAACTGAAATGCTCAGACAATACTGATGAGGACACTGTAAAATGGCAGTTAGGCAGTTTCTTCAAACATCAAACATATGAGATGTGATCCAGTGATTCCACACAAGGAAAACAAAAACATATTTTTATTTGTTAAAAAATCACAAAGATTTGTGTGGAGTATTCAAAGAAGCCTTGTAGATAACTTAAAAGTGGACACAATTCAAATGTCCTTTAGCTGGTGAACACATAAATAAAACACAGAATACTATCAGTAATAAAAAAGAATGAACTAGTGATGATATGCAACAGCATGGATGGCCTACAAAACACAATGGCACACAAGAGAGTACACACTGCAAGATTCCACCCATGTATTTCCAGAAAAGGCTAAACTAGCACTGTCCGAGAAAGTCTGGTGGTTTCCTGGAACTGGGAGTGGGAGCAGAAACTGGCTACATAAAGACAAGAGAATTTTTTTTAGGCAATTGAAGTGTAATAAAAATACATTTCGGTGACATCTGCATGATATATAAAATTACTAAAACTCAAACTGTACCTTAAAAATTCTTAAAACTTATCAAACTGAACATTTAGGATTGGTGAATTTTAAATAAGGATCCATACTGAGCTGATTTTAAATATACACTAAAATTTGCCCTGGCTGGCGTAGCTCAGTGGATTGAGCGCGGGCTGCGAACCAGGCATCGCAGGTTCGATTCCCAGTCAGGGCACATGCCTAGGTTGCAGGCCATGTTCCCCAGCAACCGCACATTGATGTTTCTCTCTCTCTCTCTCCCCCTCTCCCTTCCTTCTCTAAAAATAAATAAATAAAAATCTTAAAAATAAATAAATAAATATACACTAAAATTTGCATCTTATCACATGTAAATTATATCTCAACAAACCAATTTTTTAAAAAGGCCACTGTGTATTCCAAAACAAGTCATATACTGACTTCACACGAGAAACCCGTCTACTAAATAAATGTTTAACTCAGTGCACACATCTGTTTCCAACAACAAATGGCATCGTCTTCACAGAGAATGAACTTAGCTATGCCTACAAGTAAATACAAGTCAATACTCAAACACACTTGGGCTACTTGTGCAAAGAATTGGCTCAAAAGTTACTATTGACAACAATTTAAAACTATATAGACTCAACCAATAGTTAACTGAGGAACTAATTTTTCAATTTTTTGCATGGGAGAATGAAAAATATTTTTAAAATATTTATTTGAAGTAAACTGAACTTGTTTAACTCAATAGGTGCAATGTAAAAAAAAAAATTAAGCTATTAACTGACAAATCAAGCTCTTTACATTAACTAACTACTATATATTTAGAATGTACCATGCCAAATAAGTTTGTAAAGAATAAAAGTAAAATTCCCTTAACTGAAAAAAATTTCAAAGTGAAAATCAAGTAAGTAAAAATTTCAAAGAGAAGTCGGGGTAACATACATTATAACCAATAACACACAAATCATCTGCCCTCACAGAGAGCGAAAGAAAATACAACACCTTCTCAGATGTAAACTTTCAGAGAAAGCAGCTTTGAACATTCCCGGCAAAAACTGTACATATTTAAAATACACCTGCAATAAACAGATTTAGTCTACAAGTTCCTATTTTCACCCCATGATTCTAGGCCATAAAATTGCCTTGAAACAAACAAACAAACAAACAAACAAAAAGACAACATGGAAAATACACTGGAAAAATACTGCTGCATTTATAATCTATTAAACATCTATATCCTAAAATCCTCATTTAAACAAAGTTTAACAAAAATTTATTTACAAATATCATCCCCTTGACTCTTAAACATTTGGATTCCAGTGGTTACCAAGGGTGACTCTTCCTTCCCCTGTCATCATCAGGAGAATTTTGACAACATCTGGACATACTTTTTACTGCCAGGACTGAGTTGAGTGCTACCAGTACCTGATGTACTTGGCAGAGGTCAGGAACACTGCTAGACATGTGCAGGACAACACCCATAACAAGGAATCATCCAGTCAAAATGTCAATACCACCAATATTGAGAAACCCCGAGTCAAACAAAGCAAACACCGGAACATCAATGAATCCAAAATTGAGGCATTTACCCATTCAATAATATTCAGGAAGTTTTTCACACGTTCAAGAAAACTTTAAATAGCCAAGCTCCCTTGTTAACCCCCTCGTGGCATTTTTGCTTACTGTGTCACGACTCTTTTTCACGGACTGCTGGTTTCAAATAACTCACAAATACTGAGCTTAGAAGATCCTTAAAATCATCTAATCCAGTGTTTCTCAAAATGTCCAGGAAGGGCCTTCAAGGGTCATCTTGGTGGTAGATGGGAAGGTAAGAGCAGAAGCTCACTTTTTCTTTATCAGGTTCAAGGGAAAATGTTCTACTAACTTAAATGTTTAAATAACAAAACAAATTTTGATTTATTTAATGAATTCTTCTAGTAGCTACAGTAAGAGTGGCCCAGGCCCTGGCTGGTGTGGTTCAGTGGGTTGAGCGTGGCCTGCAAACTGAAAGGTTGCCGGTTCGATTCCCAATAAGGGCACATGCCTGGGTTGCGGGCCAGGTCCTGGGTTTGGGATGTGAGAGAGGCAACCAATCGATGTTTCTCTTCCACACTGTTGTTTCTCTTTTTCTTCCTCCCTTCTCCTCTCTCTAAAAAATAAATAAAATCATACAAAAAAGAGTGGCCCAAACAAGAAAAGACAAAAAAAGTACAGACAAAACATATTTAATGACCATATTATTTACTGTGTGCTAAACACAGCGCCACGACACTTCATGTTGTTAATCCTCAAACAATCCTACAAGTTTAAGTACTCCTGTTATCCCCAATGACAAATAAGAAGACAGGGTTAAAGAAGCAAAGATTTTGCCCAAAGAGCACCTCTAAATAAATATTCATCAGTTATAACAGGTATTCTGTGTATAAAGTTTCACATCCATTGTAATGTGGTTTTTACAACATCCTTATACGGCACTTTCCAGAGGACAAAAGTAGAATAACTATGTAAATAGTTTGAGTACGCAGTGACGGTGACAGCAGTTAACAGCGGTTAACAGCGGAAGTAAAAGCAATAGCACTACTTGCCAGGCAGAGCACCAAGAATTTCACATTTTATCAACTCAGCCAATCCTTTCAACTCCTCAAAGTTATCCTCAATTTATAGATGTGGGAAACAAACACGGAGAGGCTAAGCTGCTTCCCAAGGTCATGAATCTAGATGGTGGAGCGGAGACTCACACCAAGTCTCTGTGACTTCAAAACGGCAGCTCTCCCCTCTCGCCGTTATTTTTATTTAGTCTTACCCAACGCTAAGAGAAGAAAAAGAAAAACTTTGATGGATCACAACAATTCTCAGTTCAGTGCTTTGAAGGGTGCCTTTCTAAGCTTTTCCTTCACTTGTCCATAGATATTCTCTCTTTCAAACATGAAATCCTATGAAAAACACATCTGCAAATCCAATACCTAACAGCTGCTTCTTGCTTTTTTATACTTAAAATATAGCGCTGACCATAAGGACCCCCAGGCACCAATGGGACTGCATACTGATTTGGGAGAACAAGAAATCATTTTGAAAACCAGATTAATTAAGCTTCCTATACACTGTATGTAATATTCTCTGAAGTGAAAGTATTGTTTTGTTTTGTTTTAATTCAGTGGGAAAATTCTCCATTTGCTTACATTGAACACAAAGTTGAAGGTCTCGGGTGATATTCAAGACCATACACTCATAGAAGGAATTGGTTAAAAGCCAAAGAGTATCAAAGATATCAAATAGTTGGTTACTCGAACTGCCCCATTATCACCTCCAACAACTTCGTAATAAAAGATTAAATGAATCCAAAAGATTAGTAAAGTTTTTTTTTGAAAGGCACTGGGACAAAAGGTCATTTATAACATTTCAAACTGACTATGACATTTAAAAACTGGATTTTTAAATGTGTGGAATAAAGTTACTTGCAATATGGCTTTTCAGAACAGTGCTGAGGATCAGGAACATATATGGCCTAGTTGCAGAGCAAGAACAGTCTCGATAGGAACGGAGCCGATGTAAGAGATAGAAGATAAGCCACGGTGGACTCCAAATGCTGGGCTAAAGTGTTTGAATTTCTCCTACAGGTGATGGGAAACTATGGGTTTGAGTTTTTAAGAAATGGCTTCTTTAGAGAGATAAATTTACTTTACACTGTTACCAGAGTTAAGTAGGGGAAACATAAGTAGAGTAGCCAAGAGAGATAATAAAATGTTTCAATACTTTATGCATGGGAAGATAAAGGAAGTAGCAGAAGGAATGAAAAGGGATAATTTCAAACAATGGTTACTACAAAGGATGATGTGACAGGATTTAGAGACCAGGAGCTAAATATAATTCTAAAATACCATGCATGACAATTGAGCCTCGGAGAAATTATAGGACCTTAAAATAGTGTAATTCAGAGAATATGGATTTTCTCCCTAGGAGGGAGGGAAGGGAGAGGGGGAGAACCGTAAAGAAGATAAGCTCCACTTTTGAAGTACTGCATTTAAAGTGAGAACGCTGACAGGCCGTTAATTTCTAGACAGGGAAACCAAAGAGAACAGGCTAGAAATGAAAATTTTTAAGTAATTTACATATTCATATCTTACATTTGTAAAGTTTTTCAGTTTCTACAGTAAATTCAAATATCTCATTTGATTTCCACAACTGCCCTGAAATTTCGGTAAGCAGGTCAGACACCCCCATTTTCCAGAAGATATATAGGTACTACAAGTTAAGTCCCAGAGCTAGATATTAACAGAACAGGAATTAAAATCCGCACCAGTGAAGCCTTATGTGGCTCCAGAGTTCTATGGTAGTTACATCTCTAAGATAACACACTGACTATACCCCCCTTTCAAAATCGCACCATTACCGTCGACCCTTGAGCAACATGGGCTTGCACTGAGCAGCTCCACTTACAGCAGTTTTTCAATAAATACCTGCACTGTTTTTGAGTTGCAGTTGGGAGTCCCTGGAAGTGGAGGGCACACTGTATGTTCCGATCTGTGTTTTACATAAGGGACTTGAGTATCCAAAAATTTGGGCATCCACAGGGGTCCTGGAACCAATCCCCTGAAGACACTAAGGGACAACTTAAGTTTCTGGGGAGTCTAAAGTTACACAAGGATTTGACTGTGTGGCAGTCAGTGTCCCTAACTCCCACATTGTTCAAGGATCAACTGTACATCATTCTTTTATCTTTAAAACATGATTAAATTAATCTTTTCCAACTCCCTGCTTCGTAAAAGGAACTCATGAACTCGAACACAGCATCTCACTGTGGTATACGATAACAGGCTACAGTTACTACAGCACCAGCTTGCAGCAGGACGACACAGTGCTCCAAGTTTCTACATACTCAGCCAAGCAGCCATACCTACCCAACACGTAAATTTGTAGTTTAGTGGAGAAATGGCAGAATGCATGTGAATTTTCCTACTCATCTGAAAGAAATCAAATTACCAACAATCCAGGATCCTGGTAACATTTTTAGACTGTTACTCTCCACTCTGTATTCCTCCAGTTTTAGTATGTGCTGTCAAAGTGAGCCAAATGTCCTACCTTGACAAATATTTTAATAAAATATTAATTTATACCTTAAAAAATTAATACCAGAAAATAGACTATCCCCCTGCAGTCAAATTTAAGTATTGAAAATCAAAACCATAATATCCCTAAATGTTACTAATCGTATCAACTCCCATCAATTCTCCCTCCTTAATATCTCACACACACACACACCCCAGTTTCTCCCTTTTCATACCGCTACCTCAATCATATATGCACTATCTCTTCCATGGATTCTTCTACAACTTGATAGTCACCCAACCTTGGTCTTTCTAGTTGCCAATCATTTTACACAGTACTGACAGATTATCTTTCCTGAAGCACAACCTACAGTGTCCTTTTTCAAAAGTTGTCTTTTTTGTCTTTCCCCTACTGTTTACTAAGGGATTGCTATGCGCCCATTCATTCGCTGAACCTGGCATGCATTATCTCATTAACCCTCACAACCATCTTCCCCTTCAATTTTGTAACTTAGCTAAGTAAGACAAGTAATATTTCCAATGTAAAAAGCTAAAGGACGTAACTGGACCTCAGATTGAAGTCTGTTTCTTAGGACCTTGATTTACTTGGTACTAGAACAGATCACATCCTCTTTAAGTCACTCGTTTGCATCCTTGTCCCCAAACTTAATTCCTCACAGCTTCTCATGACTTCTGACTCTGCCTCTTTTATTGTTCTCCCCAAGAAAATATAGTGAGAGCGACTCTTTTCTTCTAAATACAGTAGAAAGTAAAAATTCGCATAAATATGTAAAAATATTTACTTTGGTATGAGGTTTTCTTGTGTCTGTTTAAGTGACCAATCGTGTCCAAACATTTAAAATAAACCTTCGATCAACTCCTTTTCTAGAAATTTATGCCACAGAGTATGTTTGGAACTATTTCAGTATGTTAATCCACTTTTTCAACTGTAAGTTTATTTTTGTACCTTTTAAAGATCTTATTTACTTATTTTTAGAGAGGGGAAGGGAGGGAGAATGAGAAGGAAAGAAACATCCATGTGTGATTGTCTCTCGCATGCCCCCTACTGGGGATTTGGCCAGCAACCCAAGCATGTACCCTGACTGGGAATCGAACTGGTGACCCTTTGGTTCACAGGCTGGTGCTCAATCCACTGAGCCACACCAGCCAGGGCTCAACTGTAAATTTAATAAAATATAACTACAGATCAAGTATTTACAATGAAAACGTATTCTAATTGAAATGTGCCATCAGTGTAAAATACACTGAATTTTGAAGAACCCAGTATGGAAAAAATGGATGTAAAACATTTTATTACCTATTTTTTTGTTACTGAATACATGTGGACCTAATATTTTTTATACAGTGTGTGAAATAACATGCTGTTAAAATGAATTCCATGCATTTATTTAAAAAAGTATTAATGTGGCTACTAGAGTATGAAACAAAGGCATGTGAATAAAGCAAGCTTTGGAATGGTGTTTATATATCATCCTATTCTTACCAACACACATGAAAGATATGCTTAAAGTTACTGACAAAAAATGCGTTTTCATTTAACATCTACGAAAAGCAAGAATAACAAACCTTTCAGAGCTTATTTTTTACTTATACTTCTGTATTATTTGGATATCTCACAAAATATTGACCAAAAAATAGTTACTTTTATAATTTTGGGAGGGGGGCACAAAGACATTACTCTTTTGAAAGAAAAAAACACAGAAACTTTAAATTACAACTATCTTCTAAAAGTCTATAAAAATTAGCAACAGCAACAAAGCCCTTTTAAGAGTTCTGGAACCGTTCCACCAGGGGTGTCCAGCCTTTGGCGTCTCTGGGCCACACTGGAAGAACAGTTGTCTTGGGCCACACATTAAAGACATGGACACTAACAAAAACTAATAAGCGCAAAAAAAGGTTTTAGGTAAATGTACAATTTTGTGTTGGGCTGCATTCGTAGCCATCCTGGGCTGCATGCAGCCTTGTGGGCTGTGGATTGAACTCTCCTTCTAGAAAAAGCAGTCAAAACAGTATCCTTAAGATCCTAAACAATTTCAAATACATTGCAACAATAAACTAATTTTAAATAAAGCACTTAAGCAATTATTAGAATGGTTCTTCAGTAGTCAGGACTTCCTCTACCACAAAAAATGAATATATTACATCTTTAATTTAAAAATGAGAGGAAACCAGTTTACTAAAGGAATAAAGGCATTAATTATAAGAAAAAAATCCAAATGGATCACCTACACTTTAAAATATAGTAACAAAACTGCTGCGTTTGAGCCCTTCCTGTAGCAGAAATTCCAGTGTCTTGTCAGAAGTCTGACTGCATCTATTCTTTCATCATGTTAATAACGCACAATGACAACTCTTAGAACCCTAATTACCAAGTCACGCAGTTATTGCTTTGCTTTCTAGATGCCTATTTTCATGTTTATTCCATACAGACTTTCCCTATTCCCTTTAATCTGAGGTGTCGATCTTTTCAATTACTTATTACAAGTTTCTGGTCTCTAGAAAACATATTATAAGAGATTCCAACTTTTTAAAAAATCCTCACCCAAGGATGTTTATCAATTTTAGAGAGAGAGGAAGGAAGAGGGGAGGGGACAGAGAGACAGAGAAACATTGACTGGTTGCCTCCCGTATGTGCCCCAACCAGGGATGGAAACTGCAACCCAGGCATGTGCCCTGACTGGGAATCAAACCCACAACCTTTTGGTGTTCGGGACAAACTCCAATCAACTGACCCAGCCAGGGCGGAGATTCCAACTTTGACCTCAAGTGGTTTATAGTTTACTAGAGAAAACAACGTGCTTCAAAGGTCGGCAAATAAGGAGGCAACTACCTCTGCCTAGATGGCTTTCTGGCATGCAAGTCAACAACTGGCCATAAACAGGGAGAGACGGCTGAAGAAACACCAAATAACCATTGCATAGTTGTAAGAACATTAAGCAGAATTAGTAATCAAGATTCACATCTACTGTCAGGGTTGTGTCACCAGGACAGGAAGGAAGAAACTGAGAAGGGAGACGACTGCTGAGGATACAAACGTCACCAAACTTAGAACCCATTGAACTTTAGTACAGTAGTACTGCTGACGGAGGGTATGAGCCATGTTCTGATCTTGAAGATAGTCTCAGAAGGCAGAAAAACACAAGGGGGTTTTATGTAACAAGAAAGAGAAACAAAAGGTCAATCTTGAAGATTAAACAGCAGATCCCTCTGATCCCTGGAGGACACATTCCAAGGCCCCGAGGGGATGGGATGTCTGAAACAGCATACAGCACCCAGCCCTATCTGTACTATTTTTTCCTACGCATACATACCTACGGTAAAGCTTAATTTATTAATTAGATACAGTAAGAGATTAACAAGTAGCAATAAAATAGGACAATTTTAGCAATATACTCTATTAAAAATTATGTGAATTGAACGTGGTTTCTCTCACAAATTCTCTTATGGTACTATATGCACCTTTTCACTTACAGGAAGCACTTTATAGCTTCTCTTTGGCGTATCTGAACTGCCAGCGTCACCACTCTTGCACGTTGGGCCGTTGTTAAGTAAGAGGAGGGTTACTTGAACACAAGCACTGGTGATACCCCAAGAGTTGATCGGATAACTGAAATGACTACTAAGTGGCCAATGAGCAGGTAGCATATACAGTGTGGACACACTGGACAAAGGAATAATTCACATCCCAGGTGGGGAAGGGAATCACACTACTCAGAACAATGCACAATTTAAAACATATGAACTGTTTATTTCTGGAATTTTCCATTTAATATTTTCAAACCACAGCTGACCACAGGTAACTAAGGCCACATAAAGTGAAACTGTGGATAAGAGGGAACTACTATACTGCAAATTCTGCAGTTAAAAAAGGTTACTAAACTATACTTTCATTCAACAGTATAAGTACCAACTTGATACAAACACCTGGACAGTCACTGACAAGAAACAGAAAGTTAAAATCCAGTGTGGAAGTTCAGTAAGTGAACAAGTAAACCAAGCGCCCGCACAACCGCCCTGCTGTTTGTGAGTGCGGTGCGACAGCTGCAGAAAACGCAGCCACTGTGACGGGCAGAGCAAGAGCGTCCTAAGAAAACTTGTATGAATGGGAAGTATAAGACCCAAGACAGGTATGAAAGGCACCTATTACACAGAAGGGAGAAAAGTAAGCAAAATATTAGCACAAGCACACTGACGGTAAAATTAAATGATCTACTGAAACAAGATCCTAAATTGCTGTAATGCAATTCAAGTCTGCAAATTATGTCATTTTTTAAAGCCTACTTAAACTTGTGTAGTGCAAACAACCTAGTGAAAAACACCCCAGAGTAATGTTTGAGAAGTCAGTAAGAGAAACTGACAGGGCTGAGAATTCGATCTCACTACATATGCACGCTGTTGATGAGCAGGGATACAAAAATCGTTTCCTTCCACTGACTTTCTCCATTATTGCCACAGCATGCAATTACAGTGATTTGTCACTAACTCAGTCTGACAATTGATTCACACAATTTCTGTAAAACTGCTTAATCAAATTATTGATAATCACATAATCTATTCAAAAATATATTTATCAAAACATAATGCAGTTTATTGCAGTCCATGCCTCTGATCTGTGAAGGAGTACAGATTTTTTTTTTTTTTTTTGGAGTGGAAAGAGGAGTTAAAAATCTTGAATACAGCTCTAGCTTAAGAGAAATATAGAAAGTAAGAAAAACAACTTTCTGAAGCCTCACTTATATCCCAAACATTACACAAAAATAAGTACATATATAGGTGTTCTGTAAGTACAATCAATTCCTAGCAGAGCACCTCTTTGGTGTACACATAGAAAGCAGTCAGTTATTCTAAATATATGCAATCTTAGAGGCACTTGTGAAGCACACAAGTAAAACACAGGAAGCATACTTGTTAGGTCAAGTCGAAGTTCTGTAATACATTTTAAATGTCATCATCAAACATTTCCCATGAGAACGTAAAACCCTCAATCAATATACAAAACACAAATTATCAGTGTTCTGATACTATTGTATTATGAAGCCAAACAGATACAACTTTTATCAAAGAAAGCATAATTCAAGACAATTTACCTATAAATATAAAGTTATAATTTCTAATATTTGGAATAACTAGATATATTAAAAATGAATCTTCTCAAATGAACCTCCTTAATTATTTCACATCTATTGATTTGTCGACAGCAAAGTGTTGTGCAGCCATAAAACAAGAAGGGGGGAGCGAAGCAAATACTTATTATCTACCATGTGTCAAATTATTTTGATCAGTGCCTTCCACACCTTATTTTAACCTTTCTGACCTTACAAGGTGGCTACATGTTATAGACGAGCAAAGTGAAGGCTTGGCTGGGAATTCCAGCGTAAGTAACTTCCCAACTCAGCTGACTCTAAGGCTCTTGCCACTACATTACTACAATTATTTTCATTTTTCCTGCCGACTTTTTGCCTAATACAAAAGCAGGCAAACTAAGTCCACAGGCCAAATCAAGCACACCCAGTTTCTACAAATAAAGTGTTACTGAACACAATCACATTTACTGCTTTGCACTTCGCACTGTAACAATGGAGTAGAGTTCTTGCAACAGAAATGATATGGCCTCAAAAGCTTAAAATATTAACTACCCAGCCCTTTACAGAGAGCTGCCATCCAGTGCCTTAAAGGATCAAAGACGTTAGGAACCTCCAAAGCCTCAAAACTTCACTGTTTAGGGTACCTGAGGTAACTACCAAACAAAGAAGGAACTTTAAAATTGTAAGAGACACCCTGACTGGGTGGTTCATTTGGTTGTAGCATCATCCCCATACACCAGTTCAATCCCAGGTCAAGGCACATACCTAGGTTGCAGGTTCCACCCCTGCTTGGGGTGCGTATGGGAGGCAACCAACTGATGTTTCTCACATTGATGTTTCTCTCTCTCTTTCTAAAAATCAGTAAATATATCCTTGGTGAGAATTAAAAAAATAAAATAGAGACAAAAGGCCACACTGCTTGGATCTGTAACAGTGAAATCATGTAAGTCCAAAATTATAAAAATGATAAAATTAAACAGCTTGTTTACAAGGTTACTGAACCCTTATTTTTCTTAATTAAACTGTCTTCTGTTGTCTGAACTGATGTAGGAAAAACCTCACAATTCAAAAATATTTAATATACTTAATGAGCATGCATCTTTTTACCATGCACCCACATTTTTCATGAAGGAACATCTTCATTATAGAAAAACAGACTCTGGCTTTTTCTTACAAGTACTTTATTTCATATTTCACTTCATATTTTTTATTTAATACACTCAATGAATTCATTCTACTGTGACCAAGCCAAACATTTATCTGATTACTTAAGGGTCTAAAGTAGATTTTTCTGGCATTCGGAAAAAGCATGTTTTTTTTTTGTTGTTGTTTTTATAAATTCCCATTATTATTCCAAATAAAAAATCTAACTATATCATTTCACCTTCACTGAAAATATACTTCTCTCTCCAAATACATTTAAACAACAAGTTGTAAATTAACCCAACACAAGCAATGTGTCATTACAGTGAAACAAGTTAACATTTTCTATCTTTAGTAATTTTAAACAAGAGTCCTCCGGTTAGGTACAGTATGGTCCACAAACTCCAGTACAGATCAAGAAAACTTAAGTCCTACAAACGTGTAAAATTCATACAACTGTTAACAAGTACCCTGACTTCTTTTATTTTATAAACACTTTAGTTCACAAAATCTTAGTTTCCTTCTTCATTTTTAAAAAGAAATGTTAATGTATATTAGTCAAAGAAAAATAATCCAAAATGATTTTTGTTTGAAATTCTGGAATTATTCCCAGAAACATGCAAGGCTGGTTCAATTTTTGAAAATTACTTTGTGTAATTCACCATATCAACAGATTAAAGCAAAATATCCACATGATCACTTCAATAGATGCAGAAAAGACATTTGACAAAATTCAACATCCATTCATGATAAAAACCCTCAGCAACCTCAGAAAAGAAGAAAACTTCCTTAACCTGATTTAGAGAATCTACAAAATGACCTATAGCTGACATTCTAAAGATGAAAGACTGAATGTGTTCCCTTTAAATTGGTGAAAAAAAGCAAGCATGTTCCCTTTCATTACTCCCATAAGTCAAGAAAAAGAAAAGGCAGAAAGACTAGAAAGAAATAAACATGTGTCTAATAGATCACATGACTGTCTACTTAGAAAATCCCAAGAAACCTACCCACCACAAAGGTCACAGAAGAGATGAGTAAAAACTTGGGATACAAAGTCAATATACAAAAAAAAAATGTACTATATCTTGTCAATGATCAATTGGAAACCCAAGTCTTTTTAAATGACCATTTACAACAGGACCAAAAAACTGAAATACTTAGGTAGAGATCTAAAAAACTACTTGCAGGATCTGTATGTTGAAAACTAAAAACACTCATAACAGAAATCAAAGACCTAAATAAATAGAGAGAACATGGTGTTCACAGATTGGAAATTTCAATTTGGTTAAGATGTCAATTACCCTCAAGTTGAACTAAAAACACAATCCCAGTAAAAATTCTAGCAAAATTTTTCTGTCAATATTAAGAAACAGATTCTAAAATTTATATGGGGAGACAAAAGAACTAAAATAGTGACGACAATTTTGAAAAGGAATAAAGTTGGAGAACTCACATTACTTGATTTCTAGACTTATTTCAAACCTCTAGTAACCAAGACACTGTGATATCATCAAAGGATAGACAAACAGATCAACGGAAGACAAGGGCCTAGAAACTGACCTACACAAATGCAGTCAAATGATCTTTGACCAAGGGACAAAGGCAATCCAATGAAGACAGGACAATCATTTCAACAAATGGTCACAGAACAATGTGACAAATAAATGAAACTCAACCCAAACCTCTCTCCATACAAACACATACTCAAAACAGAACACAAACATAAATCTTAACGTAAAATATAAACCTTGTAGAAGGAAACACAGGAGAAAATCTTTGTGACCTTGGGTTAAGCAGTGTTCCTAGATACAACACCAAAAGTAAAATCCATATAAGAAAATACTGATATTTTGGACTTCATCAAAATTTAAAACTTCTGTACTTCAAAAGACACTTAAAAAAATAGAAAAGGCAAACCACAAACTGGGAGAAAAATCTTTGCAAATCACATATCTGACAAAGGATTATAGAAAACCCTCAAAACTCAACAATGAGAAAATCCTATTTTAAAATAAGCAGGATATTCGGACACTTCAACGAGGATATACAGATGGCAAAAAGCACATGAAAAGATGCTTAATATCACAAGCATGAAAAAGACACAAATAAAAACCACAATGAGATACTGCTACATACTTATTAGCATAATTAAATAGATTTACCATACCAAATGCTGATGAGGATATACAAAGTAACAAACACTCATACATTGTTGAGGGAAATACAAACTGGTTTAGACTCTTTGAAAAATAGTTTTACATCATATAGTTTCCTATGGTTTTGTTGTAACTATGGTTATAGTTTCCTATGCGACTGTAACAAATAACCAAAAACTCAGTGGCTTAAAACAATACAAATTTATTAGTATTTTACATTTTTTGTTGGTTAAAAGTCTGGCTCAGGTCTCTCTGGGCTAAAATCAAGACATTGCCAGAGCTGCATTCTTTTCTGGGGGCTCTAAAGGTTAATCCACTTCCTAGCTTTTTCTCCAGACCACTCTGGCCTTAGCTCATGCCCCCCCCCCCGGCCAACCCTCTTCCATCCTCAAAACCAAGTACTCCACATCTCTCTGGCCCTTCTTTCCTTGTTACATCTTGTCTTCTGACTCCACTGCTTCTCTTTCCTTTTTAAGGACCTTTGTGATACACTGGGCCCACCTGGATAATCCAGGGTAATCTTAATATTTTAAAGTCAGTGGATTAGCAATCTTAATTCCACCTGCAATTTTAACTCACCTTTGCCATGTAACCTAATTTATTCCCAGGTTCCGGGGATTAGGGCATCTTGGTGGGACATTACTCTGGTTATGACAGACAGCTTTAATAAAGTTAAACATAGAGTTGTCACACGACCCAGCAATTCCACTTCAAGGTGCTTACCCAAGAGAGACAAAGACATGTTCACACAAAAACCTATTCGCAAAGATTTACAGGAGTTTTATTCATAGAAACTCACCCTGAAAATAACTCAAATGTCTTCCAACTAGTGGATGGATAAACAAAGCGTGGTACATCCATAAAAATGGAATACTATATTCAGCAATAAAACAGAAGGAACGGCTGATACACTTAACAGCATGGGCGAACACTCAAATGTATTATGCCAAATGAAAGAAACTAGACTCGAACAGCTAGATACACTATGACTTCATTATTATGATGGTCTGGAGAAGACAAAGTATGGAGAGAGACAACAGATCATTAGCTGCCAGGAGGTAGGGGTGGAGGAAGGGTTCATCATAAAAGAGCAGCTCAAGGGAATTTGGGTGCCGGAACTGTTCTGTACCTTCATTTTGGTAGTTGCACAGCTTTTCGCATTTGTCAGAACAACTGTACAATGAAAAGAGTTAATTTCATTCCATGTAAATAAAAAATAAAGTTAAAGTCTTTTTCAAGGAAAGACTACAAATACATCATTTCTCATTCATTAGGTTGGCAGAAATTTAAAAACTTTACAATGCCAATCTGACAATTCCAAGAGTGGGCAGGAATGACTTACATACTGTCGGCAGGAATGTAAACTGTTAAAACTTTACAGGATAATTTAGCGGCAGCTAGTGAAACTGAAAATGCACATCAATCTATGGCCCAGCAATCTGACTTACAGGTAAGCACACATTTCAGGGGAATCTTCACACATGCGCTCGCGCCCACATGCACACAGCCACTGAACGTTGTTTGAAATAGTGAAAAACTGAAAACCACCCTTCAGTAGGGGAGTGAATTAACCGTGGCTAGTAGTTATTCAAAGAAGGAAAGGGAAAAAATGCCTAAGATAAAGAATCAACCCTGCTGGCTACACACGTGATTTTGTGAAAGGTAATTTAAAAGAACACCATACTTGGAATCTGCAGACAAGCATTTCAGCAGTCAAGACTGTGGAATGCTTGCTACATAGAACTAGGTCACTTTACTTTTCCTGGAAAGTGAAGAGGTAAGGCTATACAACTACTAAGAATATTTCCAACACAACAATTATGTAATGATTTAATAAGTATATAATCAAGAATTATATTCTAAAGCCCCTATATGGAGAAACTATTTTCCCCAGACACCCTGAAACAAGAAACTATCATCAAAATGAAACGTCTTGGTATACTGATACATAAAACGGACTAAATTTCTTGATCTGTCTTTTTAATCGATATCACAATTCAGAAGGAACATATAAACAGCTTACCCTCAGGTAAAACATATATATCCTCTCTCATTCTAACATTCTAAAACAATATTGAGGCCACCTTTACTGTCAAATTCAGATCTGTCTAGCCAAAAGTCATTCAAGTACATGGTATGATTCACTTGCTTCTTTTTAAAAACAAAGAGAAAATGAATAGCCTTTCGTATTTTTGCCCGTTTTATATACAAAGACCTTACACGATAATTTCATAGCTTCAGCCTGCTACAATAAAGAGCCTTTAAAAACCTGTAATATGCCATGGCACAGGGATCTAGTAAAAAAAGAAATCAGTACTTCATAATCCAAACAAGCTTATTTAACAATTTCATTACCACCAATACTTATACTTCAAAGACACCAAAAACCAACATGTCATTTGTTCCTATTGCAGAATTTAATAGGCTATTAACTTCTGGTGTAATCCAAAGGCATAATTAGAATACAATCATTAACACATTATTTTTTTAAAAGCAGAAATAACGCCTTTCACCTTGTCGGTAAAATCACAACTTCAAAATCCTTGTTCCACACTTTTCAAATCTAAAGTCTTACAATTCTAAACGAGTACGGAGACAACACGTAGACTATATACGACTTCTAAAAACCTCCTAGCTCTCAGATTTTAATTTTAGCGCCAAATGCCAAAAACAAAACAAAACCAAAAAACCTTTCAACCGAAACCTGAATTCCGTACACATTACTGTATGTCTATCAAATAAGCATAAGGTGAGTTATTATTAGTAAGTTACATAATTTGCACCGAAGATTGTTTAAAGCGCCTTTCATTAAATGCAGCTTCCACAATTTACAGGCTTCAAAGTTCACCTTGCAAACTTAGAGTAAATTATCAGAAACTATTTACGAGAATAGGTTTTTCTTTAACATTGGCCACAAGGAAGTAAGAATAGTTTATTTGTTTAAAGAACGCAAGGAGCAGCTGAATACCAGGAGCTGAGTCAGGCAGAGGAACGCGGACTACATTCCGACGTCTCAAGGAAAGTGTTCGCCCTGCCGATTTCCCCGACCCGGCTCAGAGGGAGTCCCGCGAGTCCCGAACTCGGAGACGGAGGTGCAGGGCACAGGCAACTCCCTGCCGCGCCTCCCGCAACTCGGGCTCGGAGGGCAGTAGCGCCGCCAAGGAGGGTCCCTCCTCAAGACAGAGGGACTGGGCACAGCCAAGCAGCGCTCCTCCAAGGGACAAAGGTTGGGCTCACGCCTTTCGTGGCGAGCTGCGGCCCCCGCGGCGTGGGGCAGTGCACAGGGCAGACCCAGGTCCCGCCGGAGCCCAGCGCGTAGCGTGTGGGGGAGGGGACGAGCCCGACTGCCCCTCCCCCGCCGCGCTCCTGGGGACCTGTTGATTAAGACCTCCACACCAAGCCGTCGCCGCTCGTCTCTTACCTCTGCGCCACAGCGGCCGCGGATCCCGCTGCCCCAGCCGCCTCTAGATACTGCAGAAACGACAGCTCCCCAGCGGCACTTAAGATACCGGATAAAGAATCCAGAAACTCCCGATTCCCCACCTCACAATCCTTAGTCCCCGCCCCTGCCTCCGCCACCAGCCGCCGCCGTCTCCGCCGCCGGCGACTCCACCTCTGCACCGCGCGAGACCGGCCCCCGCGGCCGCCGCAAGACCGCGCACGCGCCCCCGGGACTCTGGCGTAGCGGGAGCGCCTATCCCAGTCCCTCCTGGGCGCGCCCCGCCCTCCGCTAGGCAGAAAGGCTGGCGCGGTTCGCCCAATCCCGAGTCCGTGCGGAGAGCCGGCTCGCTCATTGGTCAGTTCGGCAGCTCCCAGCGTCCGGTCGCGCGCACTGGCGCGCCGCCAGGTATCAATGGCAAACTGCGACGGGCTTGTAGGCGTAGGTAATCGCTTCGGGTTTGAGCTCCGGGGAAGTTGGTTGTGCAGGGCTGCGAGGTTTCCCTGGGACGTAGTCGGGAGCAGGTTACAGTTCTATAGCCCCTGACTCTTCTCGCTGTGGAAGACTGTCCTCTCCGAAAGAAAATCTGATTCCCCGTGAGGCCACTCCTCCTGTCCTATGAAAGACGTCACATGATCTAACATTTGTGTTTTTTTTAAACGTGACATACTTGAACACTACACATGTAGTGTCCCACAGAAGAATTCTGTGTTACCGCAGAAGACTCCAAAAAGCTAGCAGCTTGAATCGAGTACTGAAAGCCAGAAACGAAGAATGCCAAGGGCCACAGCTGTTTCACAAAACTCGAGTGAATGGGTTTAGAGTGTCCTGGGCCAACCCATACCCAGTGCAAGAAAATCCAGATAAACAATGTTTAGAATTCCCTAGGAACGGTTAGCCATATACATAAAAAGCGTGTCTATGTGTGTGACTTATTTCCTTTTCTAAGTTCTTAAATGCATAAAATAATTATTCAAGAAGCCTCCTCTAGTTCCTCAATGAATTTTTCTTCCTCTGCCTCATGATTTCTCAACCTCAGGGCCATTGACATTAGGGCCACAGCATTCTTTGTTGGGTGGGACTGTCCAGTGCATGGTAGGATGTTATAGCGGCATCCCTGGTCTCTACCCTCTAGATGCCAATAGCACCACTACCCCCATTATGACCATGAAAAATGTCACTATACATTGCCAAAGGTCCCCCCTGGGGCCAAAGTCACCTCCGTTTGAGAACCACTGATCTAGCTGTTCAAAGAAATGTACTCTTCAGAAAGAGTCTCTCATTACCCATGCATTTCAATTGCCTGGCTCCAAGCAATTTTGCGTAACACGCCTAAACAAATGAGCTCCCCAGCTACCTAAGCTTGCTTCCCCACCTGCTTAGAGATCTCTGTCACAGGACTGCTCACCAGTAAAAAAAGATGATCACTGTGTGAGAGAGCACCTGGCATTCTCAAAACATGCGGAGACTCCTGTGTAAAATGCTATACAAATGTTACTCTTTTTAATTCTCAAAGATATCTTCATTTTAAAAGAGGGTACACCTTTTGACAAATAAAAGTTTATTCTCTGGTGGATAAAGCCATTTCCAGAATCCTGAAATCAATCAAATTACTGGCTTTGTGTGTAAAAAGTGAAGAATGCAAGAAATAAAAACTGCAGGTAAGGTAATTGGATTTGAGATTTAGCTTTGATGCTGACTAGTTCCGTGACTTGGATGTGTGAAAAATTTCCTAAACTTTTCCTAACATTTCCTAAATTTACTTGCCTAAATGTTTTCATCCATAATATAACAGGTTAATTATTTTTTACTAGTTTTAAGATTCTAGTAATTTTTTAAATATTTAATCTAGCATGGATGGCATAGGGAGTTAAGAAAATGTGATTTTATCCCAAAATAGAATGTAATGGGTGATCTGTGGTTTAAAATCCCGTCAGAAGAGTTGTTCATCCTTGTCACACGGCAGGTTCACCCACTGAGTCACCCTGGCAAATTTGTAACTAAGTATTTTGGGTGAGTAGTGAAAGACAAACTGGAAAAACAAGTGTATGGTAAAGGGTGACCATACCCTTCCTCCCTCCTCCTCTTGGCATCTGCTTAACCTATCATCTGGCAACAGCCTCTATTACATGTTTATGTAATAAAATGTTGTACCATTTTATTATGTTAAAGGCCTGGGGGAAATATATTCACATTGCATTTTAGGCATTTGCAACAGATCTGAAATCTCAGTGTTCAAGATTCTACCATTCACTGTTATATGTGAAATCCTTAACTAAGGCTATTATATTCCTTTGTTTTCATCACTGTTATGTACTGGTGTAAGCCAAAGTTCTCATAACTGAATTAGTAGCCTAATCGTTCATGATTGTATAAACCAGGTGGTCAGAAATGATGTAAATTAAAAGAAGAGATATGAGAAGTTATGAAACAAGTTAGTAGGTACATTAATAATTAAATAAATATCTAAAAATGTTAAATAAAAAAAAGAGCCAAAAACCATGAACTTTTGTAACTTAATTGGGTTTAGTTATTATTTTGATTTTTTTAGTAGTTCTTAACCTTTCATAAATCTAGCTGAAATTACCATGTCCCTAAGCTAAGGACATTATGCAGTTGTTGCCACGTGGAACGGGGGGTTCCACTGTCTTCGGTTAGTGTAGCATTAGCACCACTCAGTACAGGTGCGTATCATGCAACTCAACTGCCTTTAATAAATATTCACTCATTAACTCAAAAAATATATACTGAGCACTTCTTACGTGTGAAGTACTATGCTGTAGGGAACTGAAACGTGACAGTCCCTGTCCTGGAAGAAATAAGTAAGGTGGGAAAAGGGACAGGACAAGTTCATCAAGGTCAAGGAGAATATAGTGAGTGGAAACAAGGCTGCCTCAAAGAATGGTCTCACACTAGGGGGAGCTTTGCTGTCTAATGAGGAGGGAGAGCGACAGGGGCAGAAAATAACCCACTATTAAAATATCCACAATAATAGGAAAATCAAGATCTTATATGAGGCTTTAAAAAGATAAAGCTTTTATCGATTTGAATGGGTGAAGCACACAGTGGAAAGCATGGGCTTACGGGAACATAAGTAGTCAACAGTAACTTCAGACTAGCATATTCAGTGTTGAGAATGTTAGTCATTTATCAGACTTTTATCTGTACCCTTGGGTGGTCCTGTGCTAGGCTGAGGATGTGTAGACAAATAAATCATGGTCCAGGAGAAATTTTATTTTGGAGAGAGAAGGCAGGCAAATTTGGAGCTTGGACATTTTTCTAATAAAAGACCAAGCCTGAACGCCAAGAGAAAGAAAATCAGGTTTATTCTCCTAAAAAGGGACTACAAAATTATCCATACCTTTTCCTCACTAAGCTCCCAATCAAATCTCTAGTTTGTTTATGTAACAAATGTCAGCTGCCACTTCAACTCATATCCACAAGTGTGCACCTCCGACTGAGTCTGGGGTGGTACACCTGTGCTGAGCTCCAGAAAGGTGAACTCTCATGTCCCTTCTATCCTGTCTTGGACTCATTCTGATTGAGATTTAACTCCACGACTGCTTCAAAACAGCCTTTATATCAAGGTCACCTATTAGAGCCACTTTGGGAAATGCAAAGGTCAGTGTTCAGTCCTTGTCTTCCTCAACCTGCCAGCAAGCATTTGACGTCAGTGAGTGTTTTCCTATTTCGTCTTCTGGGAGCCTGACCACTCTAGCCTCTCTTTCTATCCACCAGAACCTCCTTCTCAGTCTCCTTTTCCGGTTCTTCTTTGACTTCTGGTTGTGAAAAGTTGGGGTGTCCCAGGGCTCTAATATTTAATATTTTATTTCTCTCTGCCTGGGTTTGAATCCCAGTTCTGCCACTTGCAAGCTGTTTGCTCAGAGGAAAGTCACTTAATTTCTTCAAGATTCAACTTCCTCATTTATAAACTGGTAATAGAAGTAGCCACCTCTCACAGTGGTTATGAAGACTCAATGAATCTATTTACGTAAAGTGCTCAGAACATGCCAGGCACTATATGCATTAATTATTTGTCCTTCTTATCATGTTCTTTATCACTCACTACCTACATGACTGCATCAGGTCTCGGTGGCATTCAATTTTATCTATATACTATCATGTTTAAATTTGTCTCTAGCCTAAACTTCTGCTATAACTCCAGAATTGTATATTCAACTATTGGCACAGCATCTTCGTTTAAATTTCTAATGATCATCAAAAATTTAACATGTCAGAACTTTTCATGTTTGTCTAGTTTTTGTTATTTCAGTGTATGGTAATCTTACTATTCCAGGCGTTCAGGCTCTGTTCCTACTGTAGGTCCAAATCCATCAGGAAATCCTTCCATTTCTACCTTCGAACCCAGAATCTAACCAGTTCTCAACAAACCTACTGCTACCCCCCTACTCCGGAACATCACCACCTTTTGCCTGGATTACTGCAATCGGCTCTTTCCCACCAATATTTTCTCCTCTCAACACTGTAGCCACTGTGTGCATATTATATTAGCCGCATGACTTTGAACAAATAACCTTGCTAAGCTTCACTTTTACCATCTGTCTGTAAAACAGGAAAGTAATAATACCCTCAGATTATTGTGAAGATTGAGAATGCATGCAAAGCACATTATAGGATGAGTGGCAGCCTTTTGAGAATGAGTAAGTGGTGGCTTTTAAAAATCCAAACTAGTGTTTGGATGGGGGCTGTCTGTAGTTTCTTTATTTTTTTAAATTAAAAAATATTTTATTTATTTTTAGAGAGAGGGGAAAGAAGAGAAAGAGGGAGAGAAACATCAGTGTGTTGTTGCCCCTCTCTCACCCTCTACTGGGGACCTGGTCTACAACCCAGGCATGTGCCCTGACTGGGAATCGAACCAGTGACCCTTTGGTTCATAGGCCAGTGCTCAATCCACTGAGCCACACCAGCCAGGGCTAGTTTCTTTATTTTTAAAAGTATGGGGATTAAAAAAAACTATCTAAAAATGGCATTCATTGATTCCATAAATACTGTCTCTGAGGCCAGGTGCTTGGTTAGAACACAGAGATGGAAGGAACATGACCCCCACCTTCAGGACACCACAGTGCCTGATGTTAGAAATAACAATCCTGGGCTAATGTCCAGACAAGAAAAGTAAAACCAAAGAGAATAACAAATTTTCCCACAACCCCAAAGAAAAGCAGCCTTATGGGTGAAAATTGAGTTTATGAATCAAAAACCTTATGGTTTCATATACTTTTCTGCCTTCCTTTAAAAGAGATATCCGCAGTCGTTAAAATTTAAGAAACTAGACTGGCACACATGTGAACACTCAGTGATCAGTGTTAGCCTTTATTTCTACCCCGTGGAAGACGCTGCTTGGTGTTTCCCGTGTGCCGACCGTCACTTCCTGAGCTGTGCTTGTTTTGTAGTTGAGTAGTTTCTACTTATCTGAAAAAAAAAGATGGAGAAGTCAGTCCAATGAAGTAAAAAATCTGAAATACAGAACAAAGTTATTTCTATTATGTAAAAAACTTTAAAAACTATGCATAAAGTGATTGAAATGAGTAAAATTACATTGATAATATAACTTTTCTTCTTAATGTAACCATAAAGATCCCTGGGACAGAAAAGCACTCATTTTTCAAATGTAGAGGTTGAAGCAATGTAAATGGAGCCTCTACATTTCTTAAAATTTTTGTTTTAAGCTATTTCTACCCAAGTAAGAACCTAATAAATCAAGACGTCAAGATTAAGACAATGGGCTTTTATTCTTTAAGACTTATAGACAGACATAGCATTGAACTTTTTTGCAAGTTTTGGATCTGTGCTAAACTGAGCCCTAAAATAAGTCACAGATATGTGAGATTTACATGCATGTAATACATGCTTGTTGAAATAAGGTGCCAAATAACTTTCGAATTACTTCAGTAGTAATATGAAGTCTTTATTAGTAACATACCTTTTTTCACCATTTAAAATAATTGTCTGCCTTTGCCCATACATAAGCAATACACAGCTTGAATATTTGGGAGCCACTTTCTAAAATTCAGAAGTCAAGATTTAAATATGGTATACATATAATCATTTTTGCCCTACTTTGTATTTGCAGTTCTTAATGAGGCCCCAATATTTGAAATGCCATTGTGATAGAATATATCAATCAAAGGATGAAATCACTAGATTTCAATATGATAACCCACTATGATAACATATTGGGTTACCTTTAAAGGAATTTCTTTCTCTAAATTGTATAATATAAAGGATGGGACAAAAGTAGGTTTACAGTTGTGAGGATGCAAAACAGAGTCTATTCTTGTGCTATTATTTATTAGCTATTGTATTATCTTCCATATGAACGACTATACACCTTCTTTTGCCTCACCTTGCCTTGAGAGCTATCAGGGCTTGGGACTCTGTCTAGGTGGATATAGGAACCAGCAGGTCACCCTGAGTGCCACCCTGTCCCTGTCCACCATGACTACAGAACAATATTAAGAACATGCTTGCCCTGGCTGGTGTAGCTCAGTGGATTGAGTGCAGGCTGCGAACCAGGCATCGCAGGTTCGATTCCCAGTCAGGGCACATGCCTAGGTTGCAGGCCATGTCCCCCAGCAACCGCACATTGATGTTTCTCTCTCTCTCTCTCCCTCTCCCTTCCCTCTCTAAAAATAAATTAAAAAAAAACTATAAAAAAAACATGCTTAAAGGGAAACAGAAGTGACAAAAGAATAGACAAAGACTCAGGAGTATGCGTGGATGCCAGGGGATTATTCTGTGTGGACCTTTGTTAGTTTTGGCCACATTGTCCCCACTGGTGCATAGCCTCTGGCCCATGGTGTGCACCTGGGTGGGGCCTGTTAAACTGGAAAAGCAGGTGCTGGGCGCTAAACTAGCAGCCTTTGGCGACAGAATGACAGGGGAGGGACAGGAGGGTGGGCATCTCCAGTTCATCACCAGAGCCCTGATGAGATGGGCATGAGGTTCCTGCCAAGGCCATTCTTGGTTCTCTAATCTTCCCTTAAATCCTGTGAACTCAGCCCGTAAGTGCGCACATGTATGAACACACACACATTGGCTATGTTGGGAGAGGCTGCCAAGAGAAATTCTACTCCTAAGTGGTTCACTGCCAACTAGTGTCTCAAAGAAATGTAAACGCAGTAGGCCAGGGCCACCACACACAGCGATGCCCATTTGCACTGCGCATAGAACGGGAATGGGGGCCCCGACACCATGCAGTCAGTGTACAGTTTGCACAGCCGTACATGGCAGCCCGGTAGGTACTCTGTCAATGTTCACACTATATGGATATGAAAGAAACAGGCCTTGGCTGTATTGGCTAATCTAAGAAAGCATGTTTGGAAAGAGTGTGATGAGGGAGGTAAAGGGAAAGAGTAGGAATGAGAATGAAGGGAATCACTTGTAAAAGCAAAAGCAAGCAATTTTCTCCCAGTGCCTTATCTGAAGCTCCCTCTTTTCCTGTGCTGCTACTTTTTGACCCATGATGGATGCAGGAGCAGAAACCCCAACCAAGCCTTGCCTTTCCAGTCCACCTCTATTGTTACTACAATAGAAGCAATGAGAGTCAATGTTAAAAGGTTCAATTGATCGACAACTTTCTGTGAAAGTGTCATGTCCGCCCTTTTATCTATAGAGATTTATAATTGTAAAAAAATTACCTTTAGGTTGTCTTACATGGTTTTTTTTTTCATTGGCCTTTTCTTTTCTGTTTTCCTCTCCTTTCCTCACACCCATTCCCCTGAGAAAGAGGGAGACAGATGAGGCACAGGCTCAAGGAAATCAGAAGAGGATTCGGCATGGGGAAGAGAACCAGAGGGCAAAAGGAAAAATGGTGGGGAAAGAGGAAGAAAGGGAGTGAGGAAGAAAGGAAAAAACCAAAAGCAGGAGAGAAAAAAGGCACAAAAGGAGAGGAATCTTATTCTGGGTCTTAAATTCAAATGGTGTTTTAGCCACCTCATCAAAAATGTCTTTGTTCTTTTCTAGTGGAGCCCATTGCTTAATTTCCCAAACACGTTCTCCATTTCACCAAGGTAGAATAAACCTGGCTGCTTAGGATTCCAAGGAATTTGATTAGTCATCAAAGAAATGTGGGGAGGGGTGGGGAAAACATTCCCAGTATTTCATAAGTATTTTCCCCTCTTCTTTTCTTGAATCTCTATTATTTGTCTCATTTCTTTCCACCTTGGAAAATAGCAGAGGATCGCAGATAAGCCTATTGTTTGGGCTCCCTGGAAAGACATCCGCAAAGGCGAGGAGAGTAAAGCCCAGGAAGATTCATGGCAAAGTCAGGAAGGGAGACGGACCAACACCCAGGGAGGCAGGTTCGACCCGGGCCCTGCCTTGTAGCCTTTTTGTACAAAGACACTTGAAGTGCCACTTTACCAAAAATCTGATTTAGAAAGGAGAAAAAGGGTGATTCTTTTAAACTGCTGAGAGGTTTGAGAGATGAATTAGAGACTGTGGCCCCCCCAGCTAGCCACTGCCCAGAATGGGGTGCATGTGAATCTGACGAGGTTCACGGATCCGGGGGTGTGTTTCACAGCAGTGGGAATGCCCTACTCAGGCTTCTGCCTGGAGGAGAAATCAGATGTGCAGACTCAGTGTTAGTCTACACTCAGTCTAAATTCAACAGGACGAGGGATGATGATTCCACTCATCTTTGCTTTTCTTGGGGTAGAGTGTTAAGTGTGAGGATGAAAGGGGAAAAAGAAGTGATTCAGAGTGTGAAAAAGGGGAAGGAAATGCAAATCAGAGGGAAAATTGCAAAACTATACAATCCTAAGTAAAGAAAAACAGGAAGATATAGAAGAGTAAATGGAAAGAATGAGAAAGTACGTGAAAGAAAACAAACAGAGAAAATCATTAATACTTTTGTGAAAACTGCATGCTGGGTTTGCATCTTGCACCGTCCTTGTGATTGAACAAGCCCAGGGGGGGAATGTTGCTGCCCGCGGACTGCTCTTCGCTTTGCTCCTCCTTTCCAGAGCCTGTTTCAGGCTGCCCGCTATGTTCACGAAGATGGGCCACCACGACCACAAACGCAGCAGCTTATAGAATCATAATGGGTGAAAGGGCATTGAGACAGCTAATCACGCCCTCCTCACTCCCCCACTCATATGCACACACACATTCGACAGTTGAAATAACTGAGGCCCAGAGAGATTCAATATGGCATCCGGAAGTGTAGTTTCCGTTAGAGGTCAAATCTAAGGCTTTTGTTTCTAAGTTCTGTGTTTGATAGTAGACTTCTTCATGCACCCAAATTCTTCCATTTCCTTCCCCAGGCTGTTTCATGGACTCACTGCTCTCTAGTCCTGTGCCCCAAACTCTGTTATCTTCAGTTTTTTTCTCTTGTCCCATAGGTAGGTTAGTCAACAAATCTTTTTGACTCTGTAATCATGTCCTTTTCTCTCACTGCTTCTTACCTGGCCCAAGGCCTTGGCACCCTTCATCGGGACTATTATGCTGATTTCCTATCTCTAGTCTCTGCCAGCTTCTCTTAGAAATTGCAGTTGTCTTAAAACATAACCCTAATTTCGTCATTTCTCTCTCTTGTAGCACCTGCTCCTTACCTACCAAACGCTACTATCCCCATTCCCCAGCACAGCCCAAGACCTGCGTAGTCTGGCTCCCGCCTTGCCTTCCAGCTGCATCTTTCATTATCTCTGCAAAGGAGCAGACCCCGCACTGTCCCTTCAGTCTGATTTTGTTCACACTCTTCTCTGTGCTGTCATGATCTTGTTTCCCTTCTCTAACCCATAGACCGCCTCCTTCGGAGGATCTTTCCTGATTTTCTCTCTTGGGCTAAAAAACTAGGTTCTCCATTTTTCTCTTAAAGTGCCTATACCATCATAATTCATGGTATTTGTGCACATGTCTTGAGGCCAGGTAATATGTTCTGTTATTTATTTAGTTTTTATCTCTTCCAGAGCCTGCCAGTACCTCATATATAATAGACAGGTATCGAATACGTGTTCAGTTGAACAAAATTGAGTTTGTGCCAAGACAAGTGAAAGAATCAGTCACGTGTAGGATGAAGATAAAACTACTGATGTCCTACATTAAACATTGATGCCCTACATTTAAAGTTTCCATGGCTGAAATGACGAGCGCTTCAGAGTATATGTAGTCAGGTGCTAGTGCACCGTGTGTTATTGATAACGCTGCTACTAGGTTGATCCTTTGCCTTTAGCGAATGAGAGGAAAATACTTGCCAGCTGGACATCTCTGGAATTTCTACAGATACACTTTGGTTTCTTTCTTTCTTTCTTTTTTGTTTTTGTTTTTTGCAGATGTAGTCCCCCACTCCATCGGGGCTGCCACAAAGACAGAGAGCACAGGGATTTTTTTCTTTTGCATCCCAGTGCAAACCAAGAGGACAGCACTAGGTTGTTTAAGGTCTATCGCTGGATGCAATCACTTTGGTTTCTTTCTGAAATATCATTTGGGGTAGAAAATGATAGATGAAAATTCTATGTACTACAAAGGAGATTTTGCATTTTTCTTGTAAACCACAACAGCATTTCCCCACGGTGTTCTCAGGTTCAATATTGTGGGCTATAAAATAGGTGAAGTCACACTACAGGGAAGTTGATCCGGCGCTTTGGACACTCAGCCCAGCGGGAAGGCCCAGAGACAGGTCCCATCTGTACAAGCACCTATCCTTGAATTATTTGCCTTTTTGAGGAGGACTCTTATACATGTAACTAAAAACGCCTTTTAGTGTTGGTTTCTAAAGTGGAAGTATTTTTTTCCCCTCTCCACTTAAGTCCGGTGAAATGTGCCTCTGTGTTCCTTCCGTGACGTTCTTTGCGTGCATGACTGGAGCTGAGGTCTGCGCCACCTCCGGGTTAGACACTAACTTAGAAGTGAGTCAGCAGCAAGCAAGGGAAGCAGTCTCCACTGGTGCCTGGAGGACAACCCCCACATTAGAAGCTTGTGTTACAGTTTTAAAATCCTGAGACATGAGAATTTGTAAAGAAGAAACTGCCAAACAAAACGTTAAATGGTATCACCTGACAGCAAAGCAGAGGCCAAAGCTGAAAGTAGGAAGAAAAGAGGGGCCAGGTGATTTCAGATTTACCGAGAGATTTAGTTGTGGACCCCTCCCCTTCCAAATCAGCAAGGACAAGGGGCCCTATTGTTTGAGTTCTGCCTGCACAGCTAGCCTGGGAGTGGTCCATGCCCAGAGAGTTAGATACTGGAAACCAGGAAACTGAACTTGACCAGACAGAAAAATGTGAAGAGTTGCCTTCCACTAGAAAGACAGCACGAGGACAGGCTTGCGAAGTGCTTCTGCAGTGCGAAGCCCTGCGAAGGGAGCAAAGGCAGGACAGGGAGCGCATCACAACATCTAGCTTGATTCCTTTGCTCTCGACTACTCTGTTCCAGGACCCAGAGGTGACTCCCAGACACCAGGGATTTCAAAGAAATGTAGTGGAATTTGTTCCCTACCTGGAGTGTTTGCATCGGTTCTCACGTTCCTGTAAAAATAAACAACACATTTCAAAATTTTTGCCAGTGTAACCACAAATATTTAGAAATAATTACTGGGTATGAGATAACTGGCCATTCTCTAAATGCTTTGTAGGTGGTCATGAGACTTGATGGGCACACCTAGGGCATTGGTGATGATAATACATATTGAAGAAAAGTGACCTAAATTCCTGTAACGTGCAAGCTATCTGCCCTGTAACAGCCATACGAGTAAATTGTGTGTAGTGACATATAATGTATTTAAATTATGTGTAATAATATATAATGTATATTATCTGTCACCTGTCACTCAGTGAGGCTGGGGTGTCCCCATTCTGTTTCCACTCCAGCCCCTGAAAACTTATTTGGGGTCAAGAGTGAGGAAGCTCAGGGTCTTACCTAAACGGTCAGCTGTGTTGGGGATGTAAGCTTGCATAGCAGCTGGGGGGAGACTCAGGGGTGGATGGGTGCCTGGGGCTGGAAATTCTTCCTCACGGTCTCTAGTGGCCCTGATGGGGTCACAGTGCCTGGGAATCTCACAGGTGAGGGGAAGCAGAGTTTGTCCACTCCAAATATGACTTTTAGAAATATTGATTATTTTAAGCTGGTTATTTTTAAGAAACGAAAGACCCAGAGAGAACCTTTGACCCTCACCCTGATCTGCCTAAAGGAATTCAGATGGAAAATCCTGCTCGGAGGAAGGGAGCTGTCAGCTCAGTGTCACAATGCCGTCTCAGTGTGATGGGAAGGAAGCAGTCAAGCCAAGCCGGTGTTTAGACTCCCCTCTGGGCCGCATCGTTTCTGGGTGTCCTGGCCAGATCTGGTTCCCTAGTGTTTGCTCTCTCTCCTCTACGTGTGCACTGCCCCCTTTCCCTTGGTGATCCAGACTCCTGCCTGCCTCTTCTCAGTCTAGAACAGCATCTGAACTTCAACTGCCCAGCTGTCTGAGAGCCCTCCATTCCTAGGGAACCCACGTATGTACATATATGTAATGAATTTGGTTATTTGCTCTTGTTAATCTGTCTCATGTTAATTTGATTATTAGACCAGCTAGATGAACTGCAAGGGTAGAAGGAAATTTATTTTTCCTCCCCGACACAGGCGAAGTATTTGCCCAAGTGATTATATTTCTTATAGTATAGTGGCTAGAATAGGAGAGAGTCTGTCGGTTTTTCAGACTATGTTACTTCAGAAATGTCTTTGGATAAAGAAGTTTGTTTTCTGCACTCCTAATTTTAGAAGTTAATAATAATAATTAAAATACTTATTTTCTTAACCTCATTGGCATGCTAAAACATAAACCTAACTCACTTAATTTTCACCAAATCTTTGTTTCTTTGTCACATGTTAATGACTATTTTGGAACTGTTGCTGTTTGAGCAAAAGAAAATAATTACCCTTAGATAATACCTGCACAGATAAGTAGAAAGACATAATCATGATCCATTTCAAGGGTTCTGGCAAGTACATCCAGTTCCAGTTCTACTAATGGATCTTTTCAAAGTAAAGGTTAAATTAGTAATTTTCTGAGGAGTTTGCAAATAAATGTTCATGTAGCCTTTACTAAATAGGTCTGGTGATTTAAATGAAGATTAAGCTTAATGATAAAAGTTTTCAAGAGACTGAGAAATATAAAACAAATGTACTTTAAATAGGTGTAAATTAAAATAAAGCCTGCCATTACCCTCCGTAAAGCAAAGGGAAGAGTCACACTAGCACTATTATCGCGGCATGAAAAGGAATATTAATGCTTTACAAAGTCAATCCTTCACTCCTAAAGGGCCTAAGGTGACATTATAGAGGGCTCCATAGTCTTTCACTCGTCTAGATTTGAATTTCTGAATTTACATTTTAAAGAATAATGAATTTGTGGACAAAGTGTCTAACAAGGTCATTGTTTAATTTTTTTTCATTGTTCCAAAGTACACGGTTATAAAGTGCCACTGAAATTCATGGTCTTGAAGAAAAATATGTGGGACTTATTTACCACTCTCACGATGCCCGGCAAAGTCCTCCAGATCTTACAATATTTCACGAGGAGAACTGCCCCGGGAACAGCGCCGGCGGGCGCCTCTCTACTCTGAGATCGTGCCTGTCATTCGTAATGAACATTTTCAAATTAGGTTCCAGCGACCAACTGTATCTCTGATGTACACTGGCCACTGAAAAGAATCCAGGCTTGATTAAATTGGGCTAAAGAGGATTACTTAGAACCAAAATTTGGTTTTTGCTTTGTGTTTTAAATTTTTAGCTGTTTAATTTTCTCCCTAGTGAAGTCAGCAGATAAAGGACACAGGAAGGCGAGAGACTGGCAGATCTGGCCTCGAAGAACTTGGGATTTGCTAACCTTCAAGGTCCCTTATATCTTTAAAATTCTGTAATTTTTTTGCTATTTAAGGCAAATTATTTTCCATTTTTAAAGTGATCATAATGGTGAAACTAACAAAACTTTGCACTTGCATTTTTCATTGTAAACATTTTTTTATCTCATAATTTTAATATTTTAAAAAGCCACTAAGAGCTAATCTATCGCTCAGAGGATTTTTAGGGCAGTGAGACTATTCTATCATGGTAGATACCTGTCACTATGCATGTGTCAAAACCCATAACAACCCCTTTTTTATATTTAAAAAGAATTTAGACAGAATTCATTGCATCCCTCATTTTCATTTTTGCTAAAATAAGCATTTAGATCTGCATTTTCCTCAGGTTTCTTTTTAGGCGTTACTCCAGAATGATGGGTTAACTTTTTATCTTTATAATACTATAGTGTTCTCTCCGACTCATCTTGCAGTGGAACACTCAAACTGATGACATCAGTTGGAAATGTTGAAAAGTATAAGGGATATGTAGAGGAGAAAATATGGAGGAGTATAAAGAAGAGAAAGTACCCATCATCACTCTAGAACTCGAGTCCCCAAACTCCAAAATGTGGGCCCTGTGATTCTGGTCTGTTTCTTCAGCACAGCCAACCCCGGACAGCAGCCCAGAATGCCAAGCGATGATGTGGGAAGCGGGCATGAAATCAGACGAGGTTGAACCAAATGTGGATAGTTAAGAGTTGACTGCGTCATTCGCTTGTATTGTATCTCTATCTGAGAATGCTGGACAACAAACGCCGGAGTGGCGGGGACTTCCAAGCGTGGGCTTATTTAATTACCTCCCGTCTTAGCATCCCCGGCATTTCCCTGCTTCTCATACCTGGATTCTTCAGCCTTGAGAGCTGTGCTTTTAAAACCAGTTGACGTGATTTCTGAGGTTTCATCACCCATCTCTTTGAATGTACTTGTCTCACTCTCTCCTGGAGTCAAGGTAGTATGAAAATATCTTTCACCTTCAAAAGTCAGTGTTACATTTGAGATGCTGATGTGCTCTGAGCATGCTTTGGACGCATTCTTACTTTCTGTATCTCCTAGACAGTCAGGCTTCAGGATGTTTTCTATTTTTTCCTTTGAAAATAATAAGCATGGGCAAGTCAGGTAACAGAAAAGCATTATACAAAAACAGACTATTTGTGGAGCCATGTCTAATAGGAACCACCACTCCATCCGATTCACTGAGCGCCCTCAAGCGCACGGGCACAATGATGTGGGAACCAGGCCCAGGAGGCCCGACAGGTGTTGGCGGCCAGCAGTGTGGGGCCCTGACACAGCACTCTGAAAGCCCATGTGGGCATGCACCCCAAAGTCACCTCCCACGAGAAAATTAGTACTTAATTACAATACCTTCTCTCCCTGAATTGTCAAGGAAAGGAAGGTTTTCTAGAAACACCTTGCTACCTGCTCCCCAGTCCGAGGCTGTTCTTGATTTAAGAGCATCCAACAGGTGAGAGGGGTTGAAGGTTCATAATGATACTACATCTCGAAAGACTTAGGACTCCTACCTAAAACTGAATACTCTAAATTCTCTCCTATTCTCCTAATGTCCCGGTTTCTGTGGATGCACCGCCTCTTGAGAGGCTCACTGCCTTTCTCAGGGTCTCCCTCAGGCCTCAGAGCTGGGTCAGCTGTTTCTGTGCTATGTCCCTCTAACAGCCCTCCCACCTGCGCCTCCCAGTCCATCAGCTCTGTGACCTTCCCTTGAAAATAATGCAACAATTTCCTTCCTTAAAAACTTCATTTTGTGTGACAACAAAAGTCATATATATTTATCATAGGATAATGTTTAAAAACCAGTAAGATATAAAGTGAAAGGAAGAATGTTATTGCTTGCTTGAGGCCACTGGCCAGAAATACTCTTGTGGCACATTTCACTTGGTCTTTTTGTCCATTTATTTATTTGTATGTATATACTTTGTGCTTATACTTTCATTTCATATCCTACACTTTTCGCTTAACTATTTATTCTGTTTAATGCTAATAAGCATTCTCTTTATTATACATTGAATTATTCTAGTTAAAAATTAGTTTTTTTACTGTAGGAAACAGAACATCCAGAAAAGTGTGAAGAAGACATGAACCCCCCATCCCAATATGACTTTTCCCTCTCCTATTGTCTTAATATGTATGAAGGTGTTTTTATAGAGTAGGAATTATATTCTTAATTTTTCACTCTACATCATGAAGATTTCTCCCAGTAAAGGAAAACTCTTCAACAATTTTAATAGCTATAGAGTATTCATTCATTTAACAAATGTTTACGAAATGCCTATGATCTAGCCAGGTACGTGCTATGGCCACTGCTGGATAAGACAGATGTGGGGATGGCCCCTCCCGGATTCAAGTCCATGTAGCCATTTCCCCTGAAGTGCACATTTAGATTATGACCATATTTTCATTTTTTTAATAAACATGGTACGGATGTGGTATGATTAACATCTTTATAGCTAAATCCTCATTCCCATTTCTGATTAATTCCTTTAGAAAGATTCTTAGAAGCGGGATCAGTGAGTCAAAGGTTACAAACATTCTTAGGTCCTTGACTCATGATGATTTCAAGCAAGTCTGTACCAATTCTCATCCCTCCCATGAATCTGTATGAATTCCATGTTGATCAAAGTTTTACTAACACTGGCTGTTTTTATTGTTTTAGTGAACAGTTTTATAGGTTAGATTTTTTAAAAGTTTGTATTTGTTTGATTACTAGCGAGGTTAAACTTTTTCCACTGCATTTACCGAAAGTTTCTTCCCTGAACCTTCTTCCTTGCCCTTTGTCATCTTTTAAAACCTGTGGGCCCCATCAGGGTTTTCTGCAGTAGCCTTCAAACTGATTTTTTACCTACAATCCATTTTACTTACAATCTGATGCCATCAAATTAATCTTTTAAAAACACATCTCCTTCACACCTTTTACAGAAAGGGGTATTGTGGCTAAACTTTGCCCAAAGACTGAAATCCACATTTCTTATTTTGGCATGCAAGGTTTGCAAGCAACTTACCATCCTGTATCTGAATATTCTCCACATATCTTATGCTCCAGCCAAACTGAACCAACCACACTTGGATATGGCTCTGGGTTTTTCCACTTTCTGACCTTTCATACAGCTGCTCCTTTTGGTGTTTTAGCGTCCTATGTCCACCCTACTTGTGCCTACTGAAGTTTTACCCCACCCTTCAACGTACTGCAACCTTCTCCACGTTTAACCCTTAACACAGCCCTTACATGATTCTGATATCCTTGTTTTAGAGATGAGGAGACTGAGGCTCACGCAGGCTCAGTGACGTACCCACACTGCTCTGCACAGGGCAAGATTCCAGCCCAGGCTTCTGACTCTGATCCCACGGCTCTTTCCACCCCGCCACAGCTTCCTGGCACTGTGGTAAGTTTGGTGATGAGGGTGGTCACTATCTATTTCAGGACACATCTGAGGACAACTTTCCACCAGGGCTCGGTGCTGCAATCTCATTATTGGAATTAGGTGACTCAGAGCAAGTTCCATAGCATTTTGATGATCCACACCAGGTAGCTAACCAGAATCTCAATGATGGCTCTTATCTTTGGTGATTAAAGACTTAGAAGTCTGCCGTGCCACATACCTTTTCCTTGGCTCTTAGTATGTCGTCATTTTCAAATACCACTTTGACCTCCGAACTGTTTGCGACATCATGGAGGTCTGTCACTTCTGTGACTTCTGTGAAAATTTTGATGTCTGGGGCCTCAGCGACTTCATTTTCTGGGACATCTGTGACGTCGGTGATGTCGGTGACGACTGTTAATTCCGAGAACTCGGCGCTGTCTGCGGCATGTGTCGGGTCTGGGCGTGGGTGCACGTGCGGGGCCTGCAGAGCCGTGAACGCTGCGATGTCCATGACGTCCACTGAGCCCGTGACGTCTGTGCTGTGTGTGATTTCCGAAAGGCTTGAGACTTCCGACACTTTGGAAGCTCTGGCTCTCTCCTGGTGCAGGAGGGCGATGAGCTGCTCCCACTGGGAAAACAAGGCGTCCTGCTTGTGTGCAGGGGCGCAGAGCTGCAGGTAGTAGGCTCGGCCGCTCACCAGCTTTACTTTGAGGCGCATCGTCTTCACGTCATGCACGGACAGGGTCACAAACTGCAGGGGGAGGAACCTGCAAACAGACGCACAGGTCATCGGGGGCCTGACTGGAAAGCTATCAAGGGCCTTTCCATTAACGTCTTATTGTGGTTTGAAGAGTGAGACTTGGGACAACAGGCTGTCCTCGCAGCCTGGGCAGGCACGGGGCGGGGCGGGGCCTTCTTATAGCAACCACGTTCCCAGGTCTGGTCCTCAGGGGTCATCTTACCTTCATCCCACTCCTAGGGCTCTGATATACTAAAAAAAATCAGAGTATCAACTATTTACCCCAAGAAGTTGTCCTATTTCATTGAGACTTAGAGAACTCAGGCAATGTGGTCTAGGCCATATAGCAAGTCGGTGGCTTGAGACAAGACCAGAGATGATTTTGATTGAAGTTGGGATGCTGGGGGAGAGGGGCATGTTCTACATGGGCAGTTTGAGTCTTTAGTTTCTGCTACTTAAGTTCAATAAAAAAAAAAAGTTAACCTCCTATTTGGCTGCTGCCAGGTTGCCACACACTATTTTCCTGGAATTTGAGGGAGTGACTGGACCATTCGCCGCTCAAGTGCCGGTGAGAAGCTAGCTCCTTTGGCGCAGCTGTTTCCGTTTTCAGCTCCTCTGGGGCAAAGCGTATTTTCTGAAACATCTTTCACCTCTTCCTTTGTAACTCACCTGGTGAGCACCAGTTTCTCAGGAAAATGAGATGTCAGGAGACTTTTGAACAGGGGTTCTGTATCTTTCCGGGCGGTGGGGGTCAGATGTGCTAGCAGCATCACATTGGGAGTCTTGCGGCTGTGACTGGAAGAGCAGATGCCTACCGTCACCCAGTTGGCTCGGTTATGCAGGTAGATGGACTCACCTTTCCTGTTGACCTGAGACAGACAGAGAACAGGAAGAGAGGTTTTCTGACAGAGTGCATGGTCCCGACAACCTTGCTGACCTGAGCTGTGTAGGAACGAAGGAGCAATGAGCCATAGGATGCACTGGTTCACTCACATGTTCATGGGAATTCTTGGAGCTTTCACAGTGAGAGGACAGACGGGTCCCTGACCCATGGAGGTCCGCCGGGGGAGGCAAGCGTTAAAAAAGTCTGTCACTATCACTACTGAAAGAAGAGTTACCAAGTACAAGTTCAGGGTGCTGTGCTGTGGTGCACACAGCAGGGGACTTGACCTAGAAGGGGATGTGGGCAGGGGTGTGCTGGTGAACATGCAGCAACAGTCTCTTGGAAGGCACACACGCATGTGTTTACCATGCATTTTACTGATATAAAGCATAAGAAGACACGATTTACAAATAGTGATATGCAACACCCTTTGTTTTAAATTCCATTCGGCCAACTGATTTTCACAAATGTCTTTAATGACCTTTGCTGAACTCTTGTATCTGTAGCCTCAAGAGCATAGATAATAGTAAAATGTAGTGAAATAATAGGAGTGATGAGTTTTGAGTATTTGTTGCCTTTGTTTTGAATATGAATTAATTTTAAAAGTTTTTATAATTTAAGTTTTAATAATGGCTGTGTTTAACAACCAGTTGCAAACTTCTTAAACACCTATCAGTCGGCCAGACATAGGGTCAGAGAAGTCCCCCCTGAGGAAGGGCCGCTCACTGAGCCCAGAACGAGGCGGGACCAGAACAAACTGGCTGTGTGGACCGTCAGGCCCGGGAGCTGCATGTGCAGCACCCCCAAAGCCTAAGACTCTCGGCGAGTAAATCTCTGCCAGCCGGAGGAGGAGGAAACCGGGTGGACAGGGACGTGTTGGAAGCCACAGGGGCTTTAAGCAACACCTGGTTTCTCTGCTGTACAGTGACTGGTTCAAAAACAAATAAGTAAGCCACTTAAAAACTAACATACTGTGAAAGATGTTATAGCCCACACTATCGACTGATCTACTCGACACCATCCCCTCTTCTTCCCAATGAATGAACAGAATTCTGGTTTTGCCTCGTACTCATCCCTCAGGGATGGTGCCCCAACCCAGGGGTTAAACTATGACTGACCTAAACCAGTCACGGTGACCCATCTCCTTGCCAGTGATTGCTTTCAGCAGTGGCATGTGACCAGGCCTGGCCAATGAGACACTAGTGGGGGTCCACTGGTGGCTCTGGGAAAGGATTCTGAGCCCTCGCAAATGGCTGTGAAGATGAGAGGCATCCCTTTTGTTGCTGGCAGCTGTCGCTGTCCTGTTTGCATGGGACATTGGAAGGGAGTTGACTTGAGGGTGACAGAGCAAAAAGAGAGGGCCTGGGTCCCAGGGGGCGCCCTGAGGGTGAGCCGATGCCCTGAGGCTCTTGCATTCTATTCGAGGTAATTGTTCTTTTTTCATTCAATCTTGTTGAGTCTGCAGAAAAGAATAACTTTCTCCAGTTATGCCTGATCTGGGGCCGGGATGGACTGTGGAATGCTAACTGCCCCCCAGTGTTCCTCAGAACATGCAATGGTTATTTGAAAAGTGTGCAAGAAGAAGTGCAAAAAATAAAATAAAAAGATTGTTAATAGGAAAGAAGCATATGGAAAGTAAAGTATATGAAATTATGAGTTAATCACATGTATTCTGGGGTATCACTTTAACATTAGTGTCCATTGAGGCGTTACCTCCTGCCTGTGGTTCTGGAGGTGAGGAAGTCTCCCCAGTTCCCAGGTGTCGGTGCAGAGATGATGCCGTGTCTGTGGTCTTGCCTGTCCCCTCTGTGGACTCCACTGTGGAGCTGCTCGAATGCATGCATTTTGTGTTAGACTTGGTTATAGCATTTTAATGAAGTTTCGGGGGATGGTCCACACCATTGAACTCATTATTTGTCTGAATGTTTTAATGTTGAATGTTCAAAGGAAACTTAAAACTGCTCCCAAATGCACTGAAATGTAGCTTCATTCAGAATATAGGTAGTTTTTTATGAAAGGAAACTTCTCTCTGGTACAATTTGACCATTATATTTTACCTTCAGAACTAAGAGTGAAAATTCACTTTAAATCCTAGTTGTGTCATAGATATTATTCTTTAAAATGTCTTCTAGGTCTAAGAAAGGTTGAATGCCTTTCCATGGCAGGACATTCTAAAAATGACCACTGTCCCTTCATGTAATTTTGGCAAGATTATGATAGACAGTTACAGGAAAGTCAGGACAGAATTCCTACGTTGGAGTTGGGAAAATTTGAAATGAATTTTTCTTCAACAGTATAATTATTTTCAGTTGTTTAGAATCCCCAAGCTGTTCCCTTCAATTGTATCACACACCCCCTTGTTGCACTTAAAGCAATTCTCCTCCCAACCTGTCCAGTCATCGTTGAGTAAGTTAGTCACTGAAGTTATTACAACATAATTCACATATTTACCTGGATAAAGTTGCTCTCTAACATGGGCGGAGTCACAAAAGGGGCATACTCCCCCCCATCCAACTTGTTTTGGAAACCTCCTGGACCATGCAAGGGTGGGACGCAGAAGGCTTCTTGCTCCCGAGTCCTCGAAGTAGACTTGCGGTTGTTCTTCTTCATGGTGCTGACACAGACCTCAGAAAGCTGACGAAGTGGACACCACGAACAGACGCAGAGAGAATTTAATGTAACACCCGAGGAGCCTCACTTATTCATTCATCTGCTCAACAAATGTCATCAGCATCTACGATCACTAGGTGTCGTGCTGCGCACTGGAGACACATCTGAGCAGGACTGATAGGATCCCTCCCCGCGCAGCTTGTGCTCCCTGGGGAACAGGAAGTGAGCAAGTGAAAACAATGACGTTGCATGGTAAGGGCCACAAAGACCCTGGAACAGATACATGCGACAGGAAGCGCCTGGGGTGTGGCGCTGGCGATGCTAATTAATTAGGGTAGTCAGGGAAGGCCTCTCTAGGAGGCCTGGAAACATATGCGCCGTGTCCCCCAAATCATTAATCCTTGTCTTCCTAATTGATGTACCAGTACCACTTGCACCATTCAGGGTGCTCAAGTCATTTTTTATTAGGAGGGTATCGAAACTACACTAAACTGAGAACATTTCTGGTACCGCTCTAATCAACACCATGGTTCATCTCCTGCTCCCTCCCGGAAACCGCGGCAGCAGGCCGCCATGGCTCTGCGTCCTTAGATCTCATCCTGAGCGCATCTCAAGCATGAACATACTGGAAGCAAAACGAGTCAAGAAGAGCAAGAAAGTAAACTAGTCCAGAGAAGCCAAGATGTAATAAGAATGAGAATACTAAAAAAAGTATTCGGAGAAATAAAGAAAAAAAAGAGAGATAAAACAACTACCATCTAAAACAGAGAGAGAGGAAGGGAAATAATAATTCACAGAATTTTAGTTTAGTGCTTGTTTTGTGGGAAACAATAAAGGCTTTACATGTCCTGCCTCATTTAATTCTGATAAGACTTTGAAGTAGCATTATTAACATATTCATTTTATATACTATGCAGTTGCGGCGTGGAGACAGAAAGTAATTTACCCAACGTCACACAGCTTGTGAGTGCCCCACGCACCAGGACCAAGACCCGCATGATCGGACAGAGGAAGTTCTGGTGTTGCTCAAGCTCCAGTCCTGCCTCGAGTGCTTGGAAAGATGGGTGTGAGGACCGGCAAGGGTTAGAGGGGTCAGGATGGGTCGGGATGCATGGGAAGAGAAAAAAGGAGGGAGAATCAAAGAATACAGAAGGTGTCCTTCCTCTTCTTTCTGTTCCTGTCCTTCTTTCTATTCCTGAACATTTTAGTTCTAAATCACTAGCTAAAGAAAGAGAGGCAGGAATCTGTAGTGGGGAGAGTGGGGAGCTACAGCCCAGAACCCCAGGGAGACAAGAGGGTGCCTATTACCAGGTGAGGGGTGCAGCCCAGTGTAAGGAATCAGAGCCCGAGCAGAGTGAGGCAGGCATCCAAGTGGGAGAGAGGATGGTGGAAGGGGTGGGTAACCAGTTACATCCAGGGGAAGCGATCTAATGCAATAAGAGACCATGAGGCTTTATTGTGATATTAGTTAATTAATTAAAGGATTGATGAGGAACAGAATATTTACACAGTTGAAACCAACATATTCATTCATTTCGAAGGGGAAGAAAGTGACTTTACAGTGAGGAAGACAGGCAGACACCTCTTAAAGAAGTGAGTCATGAACACTGTCAGCAACGGGACGAATCAGAATAGTTAGTGTGCCGCCATACAGGAGGCAGCGAGCAGCACGCAGCGTCCTTCCGAGATGTTCCTCCCGAGGACGCACGGCCTGAACCCCATCATTAGGAAACATCAGGAAGATCCACACCAGGGAAAGTCTACAAAATAACTGGCTTGTGATCTTAAAAAGTGTCAGCGTAATGAGAGACAAAGGAAGACTGTGGCACTGTTCCAGGCTGAAGGGGACTGAAGAGACATGACCACTGGATGCAGTGTGCGAGGTTCTAAACTGGGTCTTCTAGCAACGCAGGCCCTGACTGGGACATTCGGCGGAGTTCGAATGGGAAGTCAGGATTGGGGGCGGTCACATGCAGTGCTCGTGTCCTGATTTTGACGGTTACATTTTGCCTATGCAGAGAAGGACATCTTTAATCATAGGCAACACCAGCTAAAATATTTGGGGATAATAGGGCATTGAATTGGAAAACTGCCCTCAAAAGATTCAGGAAATAATATTCTGTAAGTCTGTGACGGTTTAAAGAAATTAGTGGGAATAGTGATACAAAGAAAAAGTAAAAAGGCGGAGAGGAGACGATGGGGGAGGGGAGATGGATGAGGGGAGAACTGGGGCTCAGGCCATGAGTGCAAAAGGCCGTATGAAACCATTTCAGGTTTCCAAGGCCAGAGCTTTGCAACGGCAATGGAAGACTCCATGGTGATGGATGACTAGGAAAAAGCCCATTTGTGTATTCTGTCCCCTGAAACTTATCCAGTAGGACAAGACATTTATTCCAGCATCGCTCAGGGGCTGGGAGGCAGTGGAGCGGCCTGTGAGGACCAGAGGGCACAGCAACTGCTCCAACTCTCACCTGGCTCCTCGGGGGCCCGTATGCGTGCAGATCTCCTGGAGTGTGGCAAGAAGTCATTAGAAAAGGACGTTTTAAAGGAGAGCACGGTGTAATGGGGAAGAAAAGCAAAGGTCAGCAGCCCTTCTGGTCAGGCTCACAGGCTGTATCACAGTAACGGTTCACCCTCCATTTTCCAGGACGGCTGTGATTTCCTACACTTTTGTCCCTCTCCGCTCTGACTCTCCTGTCAGCTCTTGTGTCCCTTCTTGGCATCTAGAAAAGTTGATTGTCATAAGCAGCATCTTTCTGGGAACACTGAATTCCCAGAAAAGAGAAAGAGGGAGAGAAAGCCTGGGAAGTGAAGCAGGAAAGGAAGGGAAAGGAAGGAAGGGAGACACAGGGCAGGAGAGTGTGGCTGGTGCAGATCAACACGGTCCCACCGAGATGCGCCCCGGCGTCTTACCTCAGGTCAGAGCCAAGCACAGCCCTCTCTCGGAGGCAACGTTTTTAACTCACTTCAGTCTGGGCTTCCTCCTTTTCATGGTGAAGTCTTCCGGGGAAGAAACAAAAAATAGAAAATAAAGTTTATAGTATAATTTCAAGAAAATTTCAACACTTATCCTTACTCTTATTTCAAATGTGAGGTCTGTGGCTTAGAAAGTGTTCTTCCATCTGAACTTGGTGGGTGAAATGGTTGAGGAACTGCTGTCTGTACCCGGGCTTTCGGGGAGTGCAGCCAGACAGTCGGGAGTCTGTAGCCCGTAGTGGGCCTGCAACTGCCGAGCAGTGAAATGCTGGGCTCCTATAGCCAATGAGGACATTAGTAATGTGACAAAGGAAGTAATGTCAACTCCAGTAACCTTAGCAATGGAGGGAAGTAAGAAGCCTGAGAGTTTTCTTCCTGTACATAAGCCACAAGAGCCTAAAAACTCTAACTTCCTAGCTGGGTGTTCTGGTATGTATGTACATACTTATATATGCTTACGCCCACTATTTTGCCACTTGTGTATAGTTCTCATATCATATTATGATTACAGTCACTACAGACAATTCTATCTTGTCTCCGTAAAATTCTGACTTAAGTAACCCCTTCAGGAATGCGTGGGCCAGGTGAACTATAACTGTAGTTGCCATCAGAACTTATGTGACATAAGGCCAGTATGGAAATGGGTCTGGTGGGAATAGGATAATGGATTTGGGAGTCAGATACATCTGGGTTCATATTTGAGTTCTATCACCTGCTACTTTTATGACCTTGGACCACGTTACTCACATCTCAGAGCTCACTTTCTCATCCATAAAATGAGGATAAAACTGCCCAAGCCAAGACAGTGTTGGGATGACTGAACGCACTGATGCGCGTAAAAACCCTGAACACCGCGGCTCTCGAGCAGCGAGCACCTAAGTGGTGCCTGGATTGGTCTATGAAAAGTGTAATCTGCCCAGCACTGGCTGGGCTGGGTTCCCTCTTGAAAATGGTTTCATATTTCCCAACTTTCCATTCTAAGACACACGTTTTTCCCCAGCTTGGCAACTCTGAAATGGAGTATATATTGTGGCCAATGGGAGACAATGGCATGGTGGGTATTATTTGGCTGCGCATGCATGAATGCAATCATGGTTGTTTATATTAAATTATGTACATTGATTGTATGACACAGGTTGCATTCGATTACCAATTAGAATGTGTTCTTCATGGTTAGCTGAAAACCTTTTGTTGATGTCTTCTGGTAAGATCAAGAAAATGCCAGGACAACACTTGCAGAATGCACAAGCTGGAGGCTTGGAAGGTCCCAGAGACTGGAGTGAAGCACTCCTTTAAGGAATACACAGGGGAGAGTGGTGCAGAGGATGATGGGCATTGTGTGGAAGAAATCTAAGCAATAAGAAAGCATTGCACTATGTAATTAGCAGCATTTTTTTCCTCTCAGTCATCTGTAAAATAATGGTATATCTTACAATGTATGCATCTTAGATTCGATAAAATGCAGTAGTCAACTCTTGCTCATCCAGAAGTGGGTGATAAAGTACACATTTTTGAAAAAAAAAAGAAAGAAAGTGACGACACCCACCTATTGAAGGGTGTGTCTAGTTTACGAGCACATGCTGATCAGTAGATGCCACGTGGCCACTGGGAATAGGGAATCCCCGTTTCCAGCGCAGTCACTTATGTGGCCTCCAGGATCCCTTGTATGGGAGAACATCATCCCTCCAGGGAGCAAGCAGTGGGTGATCTCCCAGGGGAGCTAGTGTGGCTGTGGATTCAGGGCCACGGAGAGGAAGGAGGAAATGACGGGAAGGTGAGGGCTTCGGCAGGTTTGCAGCTGTGGCTGGGGCTTGAACTCGTCCCCTGCTGAACCTTGGAACAAAGGGGATGTCGCTAAAGAGCAGAAAATGTGACAAAATCTTTCATCTTCTCTGGTGTGATTTTTCTTCCTTTTCAGTTGTTGCTTCTGAACCTTTGCTCTGGAATTATTTTGACACCTTTGAATGACGTGTATGGGTGGTGAAAGTGTGCTGAGTTCTAACCAGTTTTCACTGTGGTTTGGGATGATCAGTCTGTGCCTTGCAACTCCCTGCCCCCCACCCCGCCACCTCCCCAGTTCTCTTGGTTAATTAGGCAAGAATGCACTGTTCCTAAGACATACGACTTGCTCTGAATCCCACACACACACCACCCCACATTTTGTCAATGGCCCAAAAGAAGGACCAGCTCTTAAACTAACTATTTATTTGGTTTACTCTTAATACCTGGAGACAGTATTAAAGTTTTCATATACATATGTATGTACATGTTCATATACACATAGATATCTTTTTAGCTTTACAAATTTATATGTATATAAATGTCTATTATATATTGCATATCACAGATATTCACATTTTCCCATAACACTAAATCAATAGATACTAATCATGGTGTGGGCTTATTCGGAACATCACAATTTCTTGTAAGATGTGCCGAAGTGTATTGTGCCCAATGGTTGACAGATGTTTGAGAATGACTTTCTCCTAAAAGGCAGTAGGTAAGCCAGGTTCCGCTCCAAGTTCCCAGGGCTCTCCCGCCAGGAGACCACTGACAGTCAGCTCCCACCCTGTCGCCCCTCACTGAGATGTTGTTGCTAATTTTGCCGATTCAGAGTAGCTTGGGTTTGTGTGGGCCAAACTTTTACAGGTAGTTTTATTTTCCTCATCATTTTATGCATGGATCAGTTTTTAATATAGCTTTTTTGAGATATAATTTATATACCATCAATTTCACTCATTTAAAGGGTATAATTCAATGATTTTTAGTATATTTCCAGAGTGGTGCAGCCAGCACTATAATCTCACCTGAGAACATTTTCATCATTTCCATGGCAGACTTTTTAATGAGGATAAATGAAGAACCTGAATAGCGCATTTATGTTTCTCTGTCGTCACCCTGTGGCAGTTGTGTATCAGAGAATATGACCATAATCTTTAGGATTAAAAGTCAGAGTCGAGAGAAGATGCAAAGGAAGTTTGCAATAATGTTATTCATATTGATAAGCTGGACACTTGTAAATTCTATATAAATATCTTATAAATAAAGCAAGGCTTATTTATGCAAATTCCTTATGAAAGTCCATACTGTTTTGCTTTATTTATGACTACATGGGCAGTCTAGGTTTATAATCTAAAAGTAATAAAAAATTTAGTATTAAAAAAAGATTAATTACATAAAGGACCAATGAATGAGCACGTTGTGGGACTGCAAGAAGTGTGTGTTGAGTGAATGCTGAATTACAACAGAGAAGCAAAGCAGGGTCGCTGCAGGCCGGCGTGGGACACAAAGCTGGCTTCATTTCAGACACGCAGAATCTTGTTATGGTTTGTTCTACCAGTATTGTGTGTTAGTTCTCACAATCACAGTTTATACTTTCCCAATCATTTATACCTGTCACTAAGCCCATCAGATGCCCTATACATCTAATTAAGCAGGCAGGATATAAACTGATATTAGAGGGAAGGGCTCTAACTGTTGCCGAGCAGAGAAGGCACAGAGGAGATGAGGCCACGGGAGGTGGCCCCCAACTTCCCCTCTCTAGCAGACTCTTTACAGTCTTCATACTTTCTCTTAATGCTGGTTTTCCTCCCCTCAATCCTCCCTTCCCTCCTTTTTGCAACTTTGAGTGGAGATTAATTCAGCAGATATTTACACCAGGTTGCACTTTTCTGCAGAATTACAGTATAATTTTCATTTGAGAAAAGCTCTGTTGGCTTCTAGTAAAAGGAAAGGCAGAGAGATTCTTTGTTACATCTGATCACGGCCCGGAAGCCAGTGCCTGTGGTTTAGCAGGGAAACGAAGCCCAGAGAAGCAACGAGCTGTACGCATCTCCGGGGTGGCACTGCTTCAGCTTCGCTCCGTAGACTTTCCATGATGCCCCCAGGACGTCCCCGCCTGGTAATGCTCCACAGGTGACAAGGCCCCAGTAGAGCTGAGAACGGTGTGGGCGTGAGGAACCAGCCTGTGGTGGTTTGGTGGTGGGATGTCTTCACGTCTCCGGAATAAACGCAGTCATTGGAATTTCTGGAACCCGGACAACTTGAGTTTTAATGGAGATTGGGAAGGGGAGGGAGTGGATGTCTGGGAGGCAGCTCTTGTGTTTCCATCAGCCAGAAGCGCTTCTGCCCTCTTTTCCGACCACCTGATTCAGGGGGCGTCTAGAAACGCCCATAAAGTGTCCTCCACAAGTATTTGCTATTTTCTTTTCCCCAGGTGGTCTTTTCTCCCATTTTTATTATATTTTTTATAAAAATATTTTATTATAAAATTTTATTATAAAATATTTTATTATAAAAATTTCAAACCTACAGCAAAGTTGAAAGAATTCTGTAGCGAACACTCATATACTAACCACCTATAATCTCTTGTCTTTTGCTTTTGTGTACTATTTCTGTAATTACATGAAAGCTCTTAAATGATGGTGTTTACCCATCACGGGTTACAGCTCTTCTCACAGACATGGGTGACAGTGTGGTGACTGCTGGGAGGAGGGAGGTATAAGGGGACTGAAAGGTAATGGGGGAAAAAAGCTCTGCTCTGTGATACCTGGTGCTTTGAGGCTGGTTCTTCACAGCACTTTGAAGTATAGCATTGACTTAGATGGTTTTTTCCCTAAGATTCTTAACATACTAATCGACTAATTTGGTGTTACGATTCTTTTTTTTTTTTTTTAAATATTTGGGGGAATATTTTAGTGTAGTACCTCTAAACATTGTTTTTTCTTTTTTTTAAAAAGATTTTATTTATTTATTTTTAGAGAGGGAAGGGAGAGGGAGAGAGAGAGAGAGAAACATCAATGTGTGGTTGCTGAGGGACATGGCCTGCAACCTAGGCATGTACCCTGACTGGGAATCGAACCTGTGATGTCTGACTCACAGCCCGCGCTCAATCCACTGAGCTATGCCAGCCAGGGCCTTGGTGTTACGATTCTTAACACACTGATATTTAGGGTTGGTCCATGACAATTCCACGTTGCAATTCTGGTTATGCCTTTGAAACGATCTGAATATTGCGGCCCCTTCTCTCTTGACAACAGGACCCCTCATCTAACCTTGAAGCTTTGGACAGAAAAGCCCTGTGTTCAGGATCTTCTCTCCCACTTGAACAATTGGAAATGACTGTCTTTTCACAGGTTCGTTCAATCTCAGACACTTATGGAAGAAAATTGGGGTAACAGTTTGAAAAATCAAAACTAGAAAAGAACCTGGAAAACTTGTTTTTATTTCAATCTCATACTCCCAGTGAAATTCTTTTTAAGACATCCAATAACTAGGTGTTGTCTCTGAGTTTTCCTGCTTGTTCTGGTTATGGTAAAAGAAATGAAACTAGAAGGAAAAGAGGAAGATAAAAGGAAAAAGACACGTTGTCCTTGAACTCTCTGAAATTTGCACCAAAGTTGCCCTACCAGAGTCACTTACGTAGAGGCGCGGCGGCAATCGACTCCAGAGATCTCCCGGTGTCTGCTAGGGGACCGGTCTCCAAATAGCACCGTTCCAACTCTGTTCACATTTCTTTGGCAGAGGGTGTTCGTGTCTACCTGGCAGGCGAGCAACCACTTAGTAAAAGAAGCACCGGGGGCCAGGCTGCTCGGGGCATTGTTCTGTGGCTCCTGCATCACAATGTGCTGACAGAGTCTCTGAAGTGAGAGGAGAGCCCTGGGAAGGAGCCGCCTGCCAGCCCGCCTCTGAGATTCAGGGCAGCGAGCATCCCCGCGGAGCCCAGACAGCTCAGGGGGGGCAGTTCTGGTTGCAGTATCAAATTTTCGGATGGAGAACTTGGGAGAGAAAAGCCACTTTAGCAGTAGAATCACCATGGAAAAGATATGATACTGAGAAAGTTGAAAAGACCTTACATCACTTATCACTCAGCTGGTAATTTATCATTCAATCTCCCAATATTCCAGTTTTTGGAGACACACATATTTAAGTCACCTTGAACTTCTGAGAGGAGAAACTTCTGAAGAATGCAGCATTCTTCCAGGGCAGAGGCCTCTTGGTCTTCGGACTCCACCACTGAGTGTGTTCTGGACACAGGCTGTCTTGGGCCATCAGCACTGCTGGTGAATGAATGAGTACAAACTCATGGCGTTGTCTCGTGAGGCCGTGTGCCTGTGTTCTGTTTGCTTTTCTGTGCAGTTAGGAGGTTCTGCCCTTCCCTGTGGTACCGTCCTTCTTTGGATTTTGAGTTTCAGTCGAGTGCTGTGGATGCCCACCTGTGCAGTCACTGCCTCACCTGCGCACGAGGGTGGAAGGGCACAAGGGGTTACTCATGGACCGTGGAGGCCTGGGGGTGGGGGGAGTTCCTTGGTGAATCCATGTCCTTTCAGACACCACATTCTAGATTGAAACACACGCTTTTGACAGGGCCCGGAGAATATTCAGTCTCTCAGAATAAACACAAGCTGAGTTTTTGGGGAGGATTATAGTTTTCCTATTTCCTCAAGAACTGGGACTTCCATTTGGGACCAGGTGTTGGTGGTGGGGAGACCCTGGGATCCACTACCATGGGATAAGAGCAGGCATCTTTCCCAGAAGCGGAGGCGAGGGTGGATGCACCACTTGAGTTTTTCTTGGCATCAGGCTCTGGTGATAACACACACAGCCTGCGGGCAAGGGAAGTCTCTTCGTGTGCAGGCTCGAGGATTCCCCATCATTCTGGCCTTAGCCACCCCCTTTCCCCTCTTCTACCCGAATGCCTTCTTTCGGATGGTCAGATTCTTCCTCCAGTTGTCTGATTGCCGTGGACTAGATGTCTGGCCACCCATTTCTTCACCCAGCATACTTATTGCACGATCCACGTGCCAAGTACCTGTTCTTCCTGCCTCAGGGCCAGGAAACATTTTTACATAAATCTGATCTCATCTTTTCCAAGTTGATGTTATTAATTTAATGATGTACCTTGATGAAACTCCTTGATATTATCTCACTTCCAATTTTTTTGAGGCTACTGGTATATTAAAAAGTGAAGAAATAGCAAAGGGAGGAAATAAAAATCACGGTATATTTTAAATATTTACCTTCAAAATATTAATGCTTTTTAACACACACAGAATATAAAACCTTATGTGGAGCTTCATTTGGAGATGATGCCATGAGTCAGAATTTGAGGCTCGCTGTTGAAATGAGAGGCCCATGACCAGTTAGCCCTCTGCCCTGCATACCTCATGAGATGTGATCTTCTCTGTGGATCCGACGTTCTAAGCTTGGCATAGGAAGTTCTCCTCTGGTTCCTCGGTGAATGTAATACAAGGTCAATTCTGTTGGTCAGTTCAGTAATACATTGCCTACAATTTACTGGCCTACAAGGGTGAAGAGTCTCTGCCTCAGGGAAGTCACTATCAAGAGGGGGAGGGATCTTGTATGCAGAGTGTTCCAGTGGGTGCAATGATCAGAGATGAGGGGCACGTAGTTCCATCTGGGGGTTGAGGGAAGGGCTCCTGGAAGAGTTAATGCCCGAGCTAATCCTGAAAGATTAGCCAGCCTGAGCAAAGGTTCTGGGGCATAAAAGGACGTGGTTTGAAAGTGCAAATGGCCAGGTATTGCACAAAGTTGGGGGACAGGAAGGCTATATTGCAGAGGGCTGTGAGGGCCCTACCTGGGGCTTGGACCTCGCCTGCTCCAGTAGTTTTCTAATGAAGAATTCTAGCACAGGGAGATTTTCGTTCTGGATCCATCATTCTTGTAGCAGCACGAGAGATGGATTTGGGGAGGGCCATTCTGGAGGCACAGGGACCACAGTGGTAGCAGTGGGAATAGAAAACAGAGGGTCGATTAGGAGCAATCAGAAGAGCTGACAGAAGTTGGTGACTAGCTGGATGCGGAGAGCGAGAAGAAAGAATGACTCAGAGGTTTCTGGTTTGGGAAACTGGGTAAGTGGTGGTGCCATTAACCAGAAAACAAAATACAGGCAGAGGACAGGTGTAGGAGGTAGAGAGAATGGGTTCTTTGTTTGTGGGAACCCTTGTCTAGAATGTTGCCTTGTATTCATTGGGTGTTTAGTAAATAATATATTGTTTTTCTTAAACCTTCAGTGACTTCCCAGTGCTCTTAGGATATCTGACGCACAGCGTGCATGTGTGTATTTGGTGTCACACCCAAGGGCCTGTAAACGTGTGAGTGTGATCCGGCTCCGTCCTGGCTTCAGTTTCTTTCAGCTCCATCCGAGACCCTTCCCCACCCCCTCATTATACTTCTGTCTCCTTTCCGATGTATTGTTTAAGTCCCTTTTGGTTTTAAATGCTCTTCTCTCAATTCCTAGTTTCATTGTTCAGATCTGAGTTCAGATGTTACCTGTTCAGAAAGCCCTTCCTTGATCTCTTGACGAGTGATGGTCCGGCAGCTCCAAATCCGCCATTGTATTCTGCACCATGGTGCTGGGGCTGGAACTCTGCAAACTACATTTCTTTTCCCAGCTGACTTTCCTGTTAGGTTCAACAATAGGTTGTATTAGACCACAAGGAGCTTTGCAAGCGAAGAGAGGGAAGAAGGGACTTGTGTTCCTTCCTGTTTATTTTTGTTTCTGTCACCGTTACTCTGGCAACAGCAACTGGTTCTAGACTTTTTTTTTTGTGCTCTCGGAATCAACACCTGGGCAGTGCCCTCTCCTTAGAAGGTTGAGTCCTATCTCCAAAGGGTCCAACCTCTGAGCTTCTGGATTCTAATTATAGTACGCTGACTTCTTCCGCCTATCTCCCCAACCCTAGTTGTGGTAGCTACTTCCTGCAGTTGTTAATGTCTGGAATCTTGATGTTTTCTTTGTACTTTTCCAGGTATCCAACACCTATTTAACTTGTTCCCACATCAAAGTCTCTTTGTGCAATTTCTGCCTTTTTCAATGGCTGGACCCCAACGCAATAATGGAACATGATTTAGGCCTCCACTCACTTAATCTCCAACATATCATTGCAATTCTCCATAGGCTTCTCAGAACCTGTATTTCCAAAAATACTTTCTTTTGCTTTCTCATAATCTATCTTCTCCAGTTGGATATCAGTGTTTGCCTCATCAGTGTATCCTCGGCACCTTGCACGGAGACCGGCACACTACCACAGAACCTAGTAAATGCTTGTCCAATGAGTGACTGAATTGTTACAAAAGGCTACAGGAGAACTATTGGTAACTGACCATAAAAAATTGGCCAGAATTGAGCAATTCTTTAACATATTGGGTCTAGGCCAAGTTATTGGTGAACTCTGTAACAATGTACCTTTCTGTCATGGAGTCAGGCTTGTTATTTTTTATAGGCATGTTAAAATACAGTGTATTATTTAACTTGAATTCATCATCACTGAAATAACAAGCTCCATAGTTTATCTGCTTTGAATTCTGCACTTATATTCTGCACCTCCCCTTTCTATAATTGGGAATAATAGTGACTTACCTTGTTAGGGTTTCATGAAGATCAAGAGTTTGTTATGGGTTACAGCCACAAAGTTTTGTTGGCAAATCATTTTAAAAATGAAAGCCATCCAAAGAATCCACTTGCTATAATACGCAATACCACTTAATAGCATTTACTTGGTAAACTCAATCCGTTTACATTTTTTTTATTGTGTGATATGGTTTAAAACAACCCATACATAGAACCAAAAAAGCAGGTTAAAAAGAAACCACTTAACTTCAACACAGCTATAAGAATCTAAAATCATCTTCTATAGTCTTTTATTTAAATATTATCTACTAAAAACAATGTAATACATCATATATGTGTAATTCTAAATTAATTTTGGTCAAATAAATGCAAATAGATTAGATGGCATTGAGACTTCCACTGTGTCAAGAAGAACCATTTCACTGAACCTTAACTTTTAAATTAAATGTGAGAAAAAACATAAATTAAATGAGAGAATGTAGTTACCAATGATAAGGGGTTAATTTCTAAACTATATAACTTATACTACTCAATACCAAGAAGACAAATACCCAATTAAAAAATGAACAAGGACCTGAATAGACACTTCTCCAAAGAGGGCAAGCAGATGGCCAATAGACAGATGAAAAAATGCTCAACATCACTAATCAGAGAAAAATTAAAAATGGAGCTGCCTTACGACCCAGTGATCCCACTTCAGGAAATATACTGGAAGAAACCCGAAATACTAATTTGAAAGAGTACTCGTATATGCACCCCTATGTTCATTTGCAGTGTTATTTACAATAGCCAAGATATGGAAACAGCCCAAGTGCCCATCAGTAGATAAGTGGACAAAAAAACTGTGGTACATTTACACAGTGTAATACTACTGGTCACAAAAAAGAAACTTTTACCTTTTGCAACAGCATGGATGGACCTAGAGATTATTATTCCAAGTGAAATAAGCCAGTCAGGGAAAGACAAATATATGATCTCATTTATATCTGGAATCTAATGAACAAAATAAACTGATGAGCAAAGTAGAAACAGAGGCATAGATACATGGAACAGACTGACAGCTGTCAGAAGGGTGGGGGGTTGGATGAAAGAACATAAAGGGATTGAGAAAAAAATGTGTGTGTGTGTGTGTGTGTGTGTGTGTCACACAGACACAGACAACAGTGTGAAAGCCGGAGGGAAGGGGGGGTGGGGCATAGGTGGAGGTGGGCGAAGGGTGGGAAGATGGGGATGGAGAGACTTTGCTTGGGGCGATGGGCCCACAATGCAGTATGCAGATGTTTTGTTGAGTTGTACAACGGAAACCTGTATGGTTTTATGAATCGATGTCACCCCAATAAATTCTATTAAAAAATAAATAAATAGCCTGTCTGGTGTGGCTCAGTTGGTTGGCATCGTCCTGCAAAGTGAAGGATCACCAGCTTGATTCCTAGTCAGGGCACATGCCTGGGCTGTGGGTTTGGTCCCCGGTCGGGAAACACATGAGCAGCAACCGATCAATGTTTTTCTCCTTCTTTCTCCCTCCCTTCCCCTCTCTCGAAAAACTAACTAAATAAACATTAAAAATAAGTAAATACATTTCCTCTGTATCTATTACAGATATGTTAATATTTTTCCCTTTTCTAACTCAGAAGGAAAAATGTTTTCTTCCGTAGGCTGATCGGGCCACCAGGTTCCTTAAATCCAGCCTTTCCTTCTCCTTTCTCCATCTGGGGACTTACTCTTGCATTTTTAAGATGCCCCCTACTGTTTCTTTTTTCACAAAACTCACAAACAAAAATGTTTCGTCCATCTTGTTATCAGTTCAAACTACCATCTTGTGTCTTTCTTACGCACAAGTTCCAAAGCATTTATATTCATGGTTTCTATTTTGCAATCTGGCTTTTGCCCTCAGCCCATCATTGAAATTGCCCTCTTGTAGCTCAGGAATGATGGCCGAATCAGTAAGTCTTCCTGAACCTTCATCTTTCTTGACATTTCTGTACATTTTTAAATTTTCTTTCCTTTTGGAAGTTCTCCTTGGTTTTTGGAACACTGCTCCACCTGTTTTTTTTCTCTTCTGCAGAATGCTCCTCCTTTCATTCCACTCACGGACTTTTCCCTCCAATACTCCAAACTAGGATGCTCCCACCGGCCCTGACCTCTACTCCACGTTTTCTGTTGCTATAGCTTAGTGTGTGAGTGTGGACTCTGAAGCCAGATTGCTAAGTTTGAACCTTGGTTCCTCCTCTTACTAGCTGTGTGACCATGGACAAGTTGCTTAACTTCTCTTCCTGTGCCTTAATTTCCTCATCGGTAATACAGAAATAATAATCCTTACAGGGTTGTTGTGAAAATCAGACAAATGGAAAGTGCTGGGCATAGAGTAAGCTCTGTATAATGTATCTCACCGGACAAATATTTACTGATGCCTGCATTCAGATACATGTGCCAGGAAATCTAAGGACTAGGGAATAATATAAGTGAATAAACTAAACAGAAATTCTTACGCTCATAGAGCTCACATTTTGTAATAAAATTAATTATTATTAACTGTCCATAGTTCTGTATTTCTGGAATACCCTTCTTCCTACGTCATCTTTAAAATTGCACTCTTCCTTTAAGGCCCACTAAAATGTCATCTTATCCCTTGAATTCTTACCTTGTAGAAGGTTATAATTTGAACTCTTCCAACTCTTTACATCTGAATTCTGTAATTTATCACATTCTATACACTGTACTATGACTTTTCAAGTATCAAACGTATCAAATATTATGGTTACTTGCACATGTTTTTATCATCTCCCTTGACGGAGTTTAATGTTAGCTACTATCTCTATCCATCTTTGTAAACCGTAGAACAATATGCCTTGTACCCAAACGCATATTTGATGATCAATAAATATTTTTTGAATGAATGTGGGTAAAGCACTGTTCATGACCTTTCATTTGACCTCTATTAACTAACCTTATTTTCTTTAATTGCAAATATAAAAGAACTTAAAATACAGAACATTTTATTTTTCAACTCTGGAAATATCAAATATTAGTATCAAACATTTGTTGTTTACAACTTGGCTTTATTCATCATCGTCACCTGGCGCCGTGTTCACTAGGAGACCGGTATCTGTCGCTCGCTTTACTCAGCGCCCCCGCAGCAGGGTCAGCGCCCCCTGCTGTCACCATCTGAAAAGTGCTCCTGAATTTGGAGCCCTAGGGATGGAGTGTATTTCATTGGTTGCATGTTCTGGGATCAGCACAGACTGCCCCCATTTCTCACTTCCTTTCTAACATGATTGAGAAATTTCTAGGTACTCACCTGAAATTTTCTGGTTCAGATGTTTGAAATTTGTTTTTATGGCATCTAAAATAAGATTTTGGTTTCATCCTCCTAAATTATCAGCTATCTTTCCTCTAAATTTGCTTGTGATTCTCCAGCTACGACGGGAAAGAGCAGACCAACCGCAGGTTCTCTGCCGTTTCCTGATCTGTATTGTCAGTTCTCCAGAGCACGGTCCTGCAGTGAAATACAGTTACGCCACATCTGAAATCTCCTTTATACCACTTGAGCTTGCTAAGTCATCTTAAATATGCCTTCTTTCCAGGCAGAACCTTGCCAGGATGCATGACAGTGTTCTCTTTTTTAATAACAAGGCCAACACCATGGATTTTTATATAATGATCAAGGATTTTTTATTCATTAAGTTTCAGTATCATTACAGAAAATGTTATAGTACAGAGTTGTTTAACATTATTTTTTCTTTGCTCTTGATTTCCACGTGAATGCTGGTAACACCAATATCTGTACAAGATCAGTCTTTGATTTTATTTTTTGTTCTGTACAATTTTAAATGTATTGGTTAAAAAGGCTGTCAGCACTTAAGGAAGCATTTTTCCCCCAGTTTGTTTGTTCAAATAAAAGGTGTCCAGTCACTGTCCAAGAGGACTGTGCCATGAGGCTGCTGGGGCGAGAAACTTCCCCGGAAGCTCTGCGAGGGTGGTTCTCCTGGAGGCGGGGCGCCGCCCCGTCACTCTTCTTTTGGCACTGCACACATAAACACGAGATACGCGACAGAGAGCAAGCCAAAGCCGCTGTGACGCGGGCATGAAGCATACTGAGAAGGGAAACCCAAGTGTCGCCTACGCTAGTATAAATAAGCAGACAGCCTTGACTTAAGAGCATAAGTAGTTGTTTAAAGATGAGAAAACACAAGTTCTGCAGGCGCCTACTGCTGTCTACTAAAAGCTATTGCTATCGGACCTAGCATTGAACACACAACGCGATTGCGAGAAAGGAAAAATCTGCTTTGATATAATCAGAATAGAGTTGTCTGTTAAGATTTATTTTTAGGTGTTTTTTCTTTAAAAGGTATTTAAATTCTTTTGAAATATAGTTCAAGATGTTGACTATACAGATCAACTTTTGTCCAAATCAGAAACACTAGCTGTGCCGTTGCATATTACAGGGTACAGTCAATGGTATGTGGGCATGCATCGAAGCTTCTCCGCAGCGGCCATCATAGCCGTCCGATGACCATGACGTCCACCACCTCGCCCTTGTGGAGCTCCACGTACTGCTCTGTCTTTGGAGGTAGCATCAACAGTCCATTGGCGCTGCGCATGCTCATCAGACGGCTGCTCATCTGATTACCTAGAAAGAAATACTCTCATTACAGCAGCCTTGGCATCACAGAGGGTGCATCTGGAGTCCTTGTTGTTCCTTCCAAAGTAAGAACCCATGAACAGAAACACAGGTCTTGGAGAGGAAGAGAGATGGTCAGATTTCTTAGTACTTTTTTTAAGTAGCCTTGCTGCTGTATCCTACAACCTCCCCACTAAACTCTAAAAATAACAATAGAAATTACTGCTTATAAGAATAAAACCAGGATTTTGTACATCATGCAAATGCCACAGATTTTCTCTCTTCAGGCTGAAATGTTATGTATGTCTGAAAACAGAGGCTTTTAAAAACCTATTAAAATAATAATGATGATAATACCAGCAACTACCATTTCCTTCCTAGTATTTACTAAGTGGCAGCCAAGGTGGTAGGCAAGTTACTTAACCATCTTATTTAATTCTTATTCTCACAAGACTCAAAAGAGTTGAAGTAACTTGCTTAGGGTCCTACTAACTACTTGGTGGCGAATTTCAATTTAAGTCTCTGAGACGGCAAGGCCCATGCACTTAGTCATGTGTTAGTTGATATCTGCGCTTGAGAGGACACTTGTTTAAGGGGCAATACGGTTTTACTAGGGTCACACAGAAGTTAGGTAAAATATGACTAGAGAAGTTGGGGATAAAAGTTTAAAGGTTAGAGGAGGTAACTATAGCACTCCTAATTATCAATACTGATTGCTCAGTCCTTAAATTTTACCAACATCTGGGGTATACTAGTGGCTACAGAGAATCACATAATCAGGCTTTGATTGCACATTTCAGGGTGGCTTAGCCACAATCCCTTGTTTTCCTACAAAGTTATACTCAGAACTTACTGGCTGAACAAACAGATAAAAATCTTTTATAATTCTAGATTTATATTTCAAATGCTTATCTAGAAAGCCTGGCTCCATGGAATAACAAAACCTTTATCATTATTATTACTTTTCTTGTCCTGTTACACTATACTGTTTAGGAAAATTTCAGTCATCTAATCTTTCCAAAAGGAAAATGTATAACAATTCCAAATTAGGTTTACTCAAGGGAGGAGGTTATACTCAAGGTCTGTCTGGAAAAAGTCCAGCCATTGTTAATATAATGGGAATGGTTCGCATGACACTGATGTAACCTGGCAGCCAAGGAGAATGGACTGGAATGTGCATGTGTGAACAATGATGACTTCACTCTACTAGTCAGTGGGGGCAGTAGATGCTGCTGAGTGAGCATGTGTACTGTGTGGCTGTAGCATTCAAAATGCCTGAGCCAGCAGCGCAATGAATCTGCATCAAATTATGTGTCCAGCTTAAACATTCCTCCATGGAAACTATTCAGATGATTCAGAAGGCCAGTTATGGGCAACTGGTGATTGGCAGCTTCATCACGACAATGTGCCTGCTCATGAATCATGTGACGTGCAGAGTTTTTTCTGCAAAACATCAAATCTCTCAGGTGACTCAGCCCCTGTACAGCCCAGATTTGGCACCCTATGACTTTTGTCTTTTCCCAAAATTAAAATCACCTTTGAAAGGGAAGAGATTTCAGACCATTGATGAGATTCAGGAAAGTACAACAGGGCAGCTGATGGCAATTGGGAGACCTGCATGAGGTCCCAAGGTGCCTACTTTCAATGGGACTGAGGCATCATTGTCCTATGTATGGTGTTTCTTGTATCTTGTATCTTCTTCAGTGAATATCTCCATTTTTCATATTATGTGGCTGGATACCTTCTGAACAGACCTCTTATATAAATGAGTGTTTCGGCGGGAGTGGTACACAGACATACCTGCAGTTGTGAGTGACTAACCTGTACTCTGTGCCCAAGGCAGTGGTTCTTGGTGATGCCAAGTCAGTATACACCGATGGTATTCTGGGCGAGGATCCAGTTTTACGTCACATGATAACTATAGAATAAAAGGGAAGATAAAACAAATTTGATCACTTGACCATTTTTTAAGACTACAGGGTGGGGGAGGTTGTGCAAAGAACACAGTGGACACGGAAAACAGCGAATATCTGTTTCCACTGCTGCCGCCGTACGTTCCAACACAGGAAGTCCAGAGTTGCTCTGATGGAAAGAGCCAAGAAGTTGGTTTTCACAGTGGTGAAAAAGGCAGATGAAAAAGATAAGGTCTATTTTTGACATGTAATACTATGGGTTGTGAGGACAGGTACTCCTGACCTCTGAATTCAAAAATTTTAACAATTGAAAATAAAAGAAGCAGATCTAAACAAAAAAAAACAACAACAAGATCTATATCCATTTATTTGTATGCCCATCTATCTGTCCATCCATCCACATACCCAGTAAGTATTTACTGAGGTGCTGTTCAGCCACCCATTCATACATCTACCCGACGTGAATGGGAGAGCTACTGTCTTCTTTTCTCGAATACTTCCCTAATGTCCAAACACTGGTGTGTAAGATCATTAAGGCAACTAAAAGTAGTCCCTACTAAAAGTTTTGGTTTATCCACATCACTGGTAATAAAAGAATTCCTCTGAACGAGTCTTTGCTATGAAATTACATCTTTCGTATTCTCCTAACAAGGATAAAGTCCTTTCTATCATAGCAACTTCAGTTCACACACATGACAGCACAGCCAATCAACCCTTAACCTGGAGCCATTGTTTTAAATCTGTACTAAATTCACACTGAAATCTGACAAGTTAATGTGTTAATTCGTTAGTAGTGGGTGCCTAAAAGGTAATCTGTCAACAAGCTTATACAATATATAATTATGGACAATAGCCCAAAGATTAGCTCAATGTTAATGAAAACAAGACTTGTTCCAGTGTATAAGAATTAACATTTTTATTAGCATAATCATTTAAGTTACTCTACCTCAAAATGATCTAGGAAGGTTTTATTCAACTAACACAGATATTGCTTAGATCAAATGATATAGTTAAAACTGGAACTTTTGATTCAAGTAAGTCTGTCTTCAATCCACTTTGTTTATTATGTTTTTAAGCATTCTAATCATTCACTCTGACAAGTCATGCTTTTCCTGTGGAATCCAGAATAAAATTGAATTCTAGGGTGTTTTCTTTGATTAAATTACACTCCACTCTTTCACTTAATCTTGCTTATGTTTCTATTCTACTTCACATGTATTGGAGGTTCGTTTTACATTATTCCTAAATTATTCTGTGCTTATCCGAGGGCAAAAGTCTCTTTCAGTCTCTCTCTGTGTGAATGTGTGTTCTCCAGCACTGAGCCGCAAGAGCCGGTCACACGGCTGTGGGACTCGCTAAGTACTGAAGTGAGGGTTCCGGGACAATGCACTGATTGGCTCGTGGTAGTACAGTGGAACAAATGCTGCGATGAGATGACACCTGACACCGAGGTTCTACTTCCAGGCTTACTGCTAACTGGTGGCTGTACTAGCTGGTTATTTAGTTTTCCTATGTAGGTTTGTTTATCTACAAAATGGGGTTGTTTGTTTCAAAGGAGATATTTAAATTAACTTAAGGAACAAGAATCACTTGCATCAAATTGAAGTGAATTAATTTTTTTTCACAGCTTCACAAACAGCTGTTCCTTTTGCAGCAAAAGATAAACTGATTAGGTTTTATGGTATTTCATTGAAATGCAGGATGCTTTATTAACCAATATGTTCAGTCATAATGACATAGTGCTGGTATATTACTTATACCACTTAAGCTTAAGAAAGCACCTATTCACTATGAGCTTCAATGCTTGCAAGAACGACGTACCATGAATAAACACAACTTTTGGTGAAAAAGCATTGTGAATGGTTGGTGTTTCACCTCTGATGACTTCTTCTATTCATCTGAAATGGGCAGTGGGCTGTGGGCTGGGACTGTTTCCTCTGTTTCCTCGGCATATTTCCCTGACACAGCAGTTACTCAAGGGATGAAACTGTATTATTTAGTGTAGTATTATATGATATGTTGTATATATAAATGTCTAAGGGAAAGAATTGGGGAAAAAGGTCAAAAGAATCAGAAGATAAGCCACAGACTGGGAAAAAAAATTGCAAAAGGCCTTTCTGATAAAGGCCTGTGATCCCAAATATACAAAGAATTCATAAAACTCAAGCAGAAAAAGAACAACCCAATTAAAAAATGGGCAAAAGAACCTGAACAGATTCCTCACCAAAGAAGATATATACATAGGAAGATAAGCATATGAAAAGGTGTTCACTGTTGTATGTCATTAGGAAATTGCAAATTAAACAATAATGAGGTATCATTACACACCTGCTAGAAAGACCAAAATCCGAAACAGTGGCCACACCAAACCCTGTGAAGAATGCGGAGGGACAGGAACTCCCAGTCACTGCTGGTAGCAGTGGAAAACGGTATGGCCACTTTGGAGAACAGTTTGGCACTTTCTTATAAAATAAAACATACTTTTACCATACAATCCAGTAATTGTGCTCCTTAGTGTTTACCCAACGAACCAAATGTTTATGTCCAAACCTGTGCACTGATGTTGGTAGCAGCTTTACTCATACCTGTCAAAGGCAGGAAGCAACCAAGGTGTCCTTCAGTGAGTGAATGGACAAACAAATGGTGATACATCTAGACGATGGCATATTATTCAGGGTGAAAAGAAATGAGCTACCAAGCCATTCAAAGACATGAAGAATCTCAAACATGTATCATCACTAAGTGAAAGAAGCCAGTGTGAAAAGGCTACACACTGTATGATTCCAACTATATCACATTCTGGAAAAGGCAAAACTGGGGAGACAGTAAGAAGATCAAGGGTAAGTGGGGAGGGAGGGATGAATAGGCAAAACACAGAAGGTTTTTAGGACAGTGAGACTATGCTGTAGGATACTATAATGGCAGATACATGTAATTATACATTTGTCAAGACCTACAGAATATAGGACACTAACATGAACTCTAATGTAAACTATGGACTTCGGGTGGGAAAACAGGTTTATCTCTTGTAATAAATGTACTGCTTTGGTGTAGGACATCAAGAGCACGGGAGGCTGCATGTGTGTGAGGACAGGAGGTCTATGGGAACCCTGTACTTTCTGTAATTTTGCTATAAACCTAAATGTACTCTAAAAACATAGCATTTTTAATGAAAGAAGTAGATATATTTTATCCTTCCTTTTCCCCCTGCCCATCTTATAGAGAAGTGACCTCAAAGAATTCTCAGAGTAAATAATTAATTGCAAATACAGTGTAATAATGTCATCACAGGGTGGTGTATGTGGTATGAAAGGGCATGAAGAAGTAAGTGATCAGCCCTTCTTAGGGACACTGAGAAGGGCTTCCAGAGGACGTGATGCCTGAGTCTTGTGACTAAGGAATTTCCTGAGCTGAGAAAGGAGATGGCGGTGGTCAGGGGCGAACCTTCTAGGAAGGAGAACAAACACAGGCACAGGCAGGGGCCCTCATGTCCAACGGGGAAGCAGCAGCAGTTAGTTCGGTACGGCTGCACTGCAGATGGGAAGCAGATGAAGCTGGGGAGGAAAACAGGCCTGTGGACGGAAGGCCTTCCTCGCTCACTTGAGCAGTTTGTATTTAACCCTGCGGTCATGGGAAGCACTGAAGGTTATTAACTGGTGATGCTGCTAGGATTAAAGTTAGACAAAAAAGATTTGAGAAGAAGCAAGATTAGTAGAAGGGAAACAATGAAATATGCCAAGGGTTATAATCTAGTAAATGTGGGAGCCATCATTCAAACCAGGCCTTATTTGGCTACACCACGCAGGGGATGTGGGCGTGGAGGGGCTTCAGGAGGATGGTGAGATGAGATAAGACCAGCAAGGAACGCAGCAGCTGATCTGTGGGATGCATAAGAATCACCAAAGAAAATTCTGGCCCCTGCTGAGATTTGTGAATGGAAAGTGTTAACTGGAACAGCTGTTTACTCTTGGTTAGTTGTGCTTAGTGGCCCGGAATAAAAGTGAAGGGCAAAGAAGTTTGTGGATTCTTCCGGTGGGTCTAGTGCAGGGAAGAAGAGGCAAAAATAAGCTGAAGGTGTGGGACAAATGCTGAAGGGATACACCACAGGATTTAGATGGGATGAGGACAGTGGTAAAGCCAGAAGGGGCTTATGGACCAAGGCAAAAGTGTGAGGGTTATAGGGGTGTTTACACTCTTTTATATCTACTGAGTGGTAACTTGCCATTGTTGCTAGTTTGTACATTAGAGTTGGTGATTTTTTAAAAAGGTTTTATTTATTTATTTTTAGAGAGAGGGGCTAAGGGAGGGAGAAAGAGAGGAGGAGAAATATCAATGTGTGGTTGCTTCTTGCGCACCCTCTACTGGGGTCCTGGCCTGCAACCCAGGCGTGTGCCCTAACTGGGAATTGAACCAGTGATCCTTTGGTTTGCAGGCCAACACTCAACCCACTGAGCCACATCAGCCAGGAGTCAGAGTTGGTGATTTCTGAAATGGAGCAGTTCTGGGTATTAAAAGGGATGTGTGTGTGAGTTGCAAAGTAGAAATAAAAGTATTTAGAATTACTGAAATAAAGCAAGTGATGGTGAGAGGTGAGGTAGCGAGGAGAGGATGACAATTAGACCGTTGCCAAGACCTGACTGTCTTTGGAGGGTCTGATGGCAGTAATGAGACGGTGAAAGCTCTGAAAGATTTGGGGGAACAGGCTGGGACTAAGAGGTGCAGAGGTTGGAGAAGAGTTTGTGAGGAAACAAATGACCAAAGGGGACTCCATTCGGGTGAAGGCCAAAGATGACATTCTTGAGGACCTGGGGCTGGGGGGTGCTGGGGGGTGCTGGGGGCTTGGCCTCTACTTGGCCAAAGCTTCCAAAGAGTGGTTAAAGGATTTTACAGTACATTTTTTTATAAGTGCTATAGAAGTTATGAGGCACTAATTTCATCAGGTTACCAGAGAGGACCTTGAGATTTTCACACTATAAATCATCTATCTAAAGTTTATCATGTAACTTTAAAATCCTTGCACATGCAGGTATGGATCATTTTCAAATTCATTTTTGTCAAAATTTCTATAACCTAGGTATCTTTTTCATTTCCTAATAATAAGCTAGAACTGATTTATATATTTCTTACAAATCATGGACAGTTCTATCATTTTCAATATCTGTTTTTGATTCATAGGCTACAATATACTCCTATAACTGGCATTTAATAATATCTTTTGATGATCAATGACTGATTTTGTCACAATGAATAGGCAGAATTCTCTTGATAACTGCAAACACCTTAGCAATTTTCAAACAATATAAACATTTTGTTGAAATGTTTTGTATTTTATTATTTATGACATTAGTCAGAAAGCATTAATTAAGTTGTTATAGCAAGCTGGACACTAATGTTCAAGAGAAGGGGGAAGGCAGACAAGTTAGAATTGTCAAACGAGGTTCCGACAGGCTGGTACTCTCCTGGGACACGCTGACCTGGTCCCATGGGAGACAAAAGTACTTTCCTTTCTCCTTCTCTTAATCAATGCTTGCGATGCGCTGAGCTGTTACACTAATGCGAGTTACCTCAGGTATGCTCCTAGTGAAAAGAGTTGAGAATGAGGGACCGTGTTGGTGCTTTGATGGGATAATAAGGAAACACATGACAGGATGTCCTTTTGTGGAAACATCAGGTCAATAATTCTGTTTGATGAATTATGCTAGGATTATGTTTCTGATTGTCTATTGAAAATCAGAAGTATTTCAACCTCAACCATACCTCACCAAGGAAACAGGGAAAATGTTTATTCCAATCTGATGCACTTCAGAATGTGTTGATATAAAAAGGTGACATTTTTTGTGTTGACCTTTTAATACAGTACAGCATTGCCCTACCCGTAGGACAGCTCCATGCCAGTCCAGCAGTGGGAGTTTCTGACACCAGCAGTTAATACCTACCCCACCTCCTCAAAGCAGCAGGAATTGGGAGAGGCCATGACCGTGGCAAACGTTTTGGAGACCACTAATAAGAGGTGCATGTAGGCTGCATCTCGGATGGTCAGAAAGTAGAGACCACAAGCTTTAGCCATGTTTCAAGTAAGTGAATAGGATTATGTTTTAAAGTGGCAGTTAAGTCAGTAAAGATGTGGGGTGACTTGGGAAGTTAAAACAAAAGAGGCAAGCAGCCGAGTATACTGATGACTCATTCGGAGCCCCAGTGACACGCACTTCTGTGTGGGAGAAAGGGGTCTGTCTGATTCTTAGGCCAGTTCTTAATTGCATGGGCTGACAGGAACCAGCAGCATCGTGAACAATGAATGCACTAAGCTTCAGTTTGATTACAGGGTACTATGTTGTCGGAACAAATCACTGCCACAATGTCAGTTTTAAAGAAGAGATGGTGGATGTCAAAAATGGGAAATAAATAAGAAGACTCATAGTAGCTTTGCAAAGTTAAAGAGAAGTCTTCCTTCTTTCTCTTATAACAGTATGGGTTTTCCTTATTTCCTAAATTTAGCAAATATGAAAACAGTGGAAAAATTCAGAATTGCTGATTTAAATGATTAAATCTAAGTCTCATGGCTCTGACCTTTTGATTTGGTTGGAATCACTAATGGCTTTTATTTTCTTTTCCACTTAATTTAAAATAAGACTACCACTGTGAAAAAACTAAAGAAAGTCTGATTTCAGAGATGCCTAATTGAACTTTTACTGAAAATTTAAGGAGCATATCTCCTTTACATACTAGTCTACAGACCTCAATATTTAGGTCAATATTAAAACATCTGAAGATTAGATTTTCTTAATGTTTTTTATGCTATATATTCTCAGAGTAATTTTTTTTAACATTTCCTTTTACTCTTTTATATTTTATATTCTTCCTGTGAACCAATCTTAGCATTCTGTCACATCTGAATTTATTAAGAGCTCTTGACAAGTAATGGTTTGGGTACTGGGAGAACTATATATTTATACTTAAAAGAAAAAAATTAAACTCATACAATGCACAAAGATCACTCAAAATGTATTAAAGACTTAAATGTAAGACCTGAAACTATAAAACTCCCAGAAGGAAACATAGCAGAAAATTTTCTTGACATTGGTCTTAGCAATGACTTCTTGGATTTGACAACAAAAGCACAGGCAACAAATCCAAAAGTCACCAAGTGTAACTATGTCAAATTTAACAACTTCTGCACAGCCAAGGAAACAATCGACAGAGTGACAAGGCAACCTGTGAAATGGGAGAAAATATTTGCAAGCCATCCATCTGGTAAGCAGTTAATATCCCAAATATATAAGAATCTCTTAAAACTCAGTATCAAAAACCAAATAATTTGATTAGAAATGGGCAAAGGACTTCAGCCCTGGCTGGTATATCTCAGTGGATTGAGCATGTGCCTGTGAACCAAAGCATTGCTGGTTCGATTCTTAGTCAGGCCACATGCTTGGGTTGTAGGCCAGGTCCCCAGAAGGAGGTGCACAAGAGGCAACCACACAGTGATGTTTCTCTCCCTCTCCTTTTCCTTCCCTTCCCCTCTCTATAAAAATAAATAAAATCTTTAAAAAAATGGGCAAAGGACTTCAGTAGATATTTTTCTAAAAAAGATGTACAAATGGCCACCACACGTATGAAAGGGTGCTCAATATAACTAATTGATAAAAAATTCAGGCCAATACTACAATTAAATATCACCTCAAGCCTGTTAGGATAGCTATTATTAAAAAAACAAACCAGAGACAATAAGTAATGATGAGGGTGTGGAGAAACTGGAGCCCTTACAAACTGTCAGTGAGAGTGTAGAATGGTACACCCGCTATGGAAAGCAGCATAAAGACTCCTCCAGAAAGTAAATGCAGAGCTGCGATACGACCCAGCAATTCCACTCTGGGTGTATGTCCACAAACAATGGAAATGAAAGGGATATCTGTATCCCCATGTTTATTGTAGCATTATTCATGACAACCAAGATATGGAAACAACCCAGGCGTACTCAACAGAGGAAAGGATAAGGAAGACGTGGTGTATACATACAAGGAAATATTATTCAAGTTAAAAAAAAAGGAAGCCTACCATTTTTGGCAACATGCATAAACCTAGAGTACACTATTCTATGTGAAGTAAGTCACAAAAAGACAAGTGCTATATGATTCTGCTTCTATGTGGTATCTAAAATAGTCAATCTCATAGAAGCAGAGGATAGAACGTTGGTTACCAGGGCCTAAGGGGAGAAGGAAATGGGAAATATTTGCTCAATGGATATAAAGTTTCTGTTATACAAGGTGAATGGGTTCTAGAGACTTGCTGTGTAACATAGAGTTGGTAATGTGACATTGCGTACTTTAAAATGTAGAGGACAGTTCTCGTGTTAAATGTTCTTACCATGAAATAAACGAACAAATCAAACCAGTAGGAACACAAGGGAGTTTTTGGAGGGGCCAGATATGTTCGGTACCCGATGGTGGTGGTGATATCATGGGTGTACGCACATGTCCAAACACATGAACATGCATATTAAATATGTGCAATTCTTGTATATAAATTATACCTCAATAAAGCTTAAAAGAAGTCATGGTTTGGTATTTTAGTTTACATCTCCAATAAAATTGTTCATTGTTGTAAGTGTGTGCCATATAATTAGTTGTAGAGTAGTAAATCAAACTGAAGTCAGTGGTGGTAGAGAAGGGGACTCTAATTTCCAGGTAACTTTTACTGTTTGTATAATTCCTCGGCCTTAGTAGTCCATTCCCAAACAAAACGGTCCCCCTTTGTTTCTGATTCACTAGAGTCTTTTTTCAGTCCTTTGTCTTTTTCTTAAAATGTATCAGTGAAGTTACAGAAAAAGGAAGTGGGCAGACTGCTGTCCTCTGAAAGTCTACACAGGGAAGAGATTCTCGCCCCCCTTCCACATCGGTCTAGTGTTAGGTCAGTGCCCGCCACATCTACTGACGGTTTCGTCATCGTATCTCTACCCCCGTCCGACCTCGTGCTGAAGAAAACTGTTCACGTTAGACTCATGGAGTAACTTGGGCAGGGAATAAAAGGGACCCTTTCCTCTCTATTTTCAAAACCAATATAAAGTTCTAGGTATTTCTGGATTTAGATCATATCCTTATATGCTATTAGGCTTTAACTTCAGTTCCTGGTCATTAGAAAATATTACCCTGGCTTTGATGATGGTTGGCCGAGGGTCCAAGATGCCCTGCATCTTTCTCAGTGCAGGCACGACGAAGAGATTGCAGGTGACCACGGCCGACACGGGATTCCCTGCAAGTCAACCAAGCAGTTATTTACAGCATACACACAAAAAACTGCCAAATAATTCTGACCGTCTATACCTTCAGGTATCGTAGAGGAGTGAAGTGACTAATTGTCTTTCTCTTCAGAATCACCGTAACCCCAAAAGGATGTCCGGATACAGCTGTAGCAAACCAAATGCCACAGAGGATGCAGGCTTTTGGGTTTTAGCAGTGAAACCCCTGGTGTCTAGAAGCTGTTTAACACTATTTATCTCTACTTTTCTGGAGCTATATGTTGAAAGCCATTACTAATCTTGGTAAGTTTAAAGCGTTTCTACTTGCTATCTTTAAAATTTCCATAGTAATACACACTCAGTACAAAAAAATGTTAGAACATAGGATGAGCATAAAGAAATTTATCTGTAATCTCTTCTACCCAGACATTTCTTCGAGTTAAAAAAATAAAACTGAGTGATTCAAAATGTGAAGAACTTGAAGATAAATACTACATGGACTGAACTGTGTTGTTTTTCCTCACACTCATTTTTTGATGTCTTACCAGCCCAATGTGACTTTATTTGGAGATAGAACCTTTAGAGAGGTATGCAAATTAAATGAGGTCATCGGGGCGAGGCCCTATTTCGTGTGTATGGAAAGAGAAAGATCTGGGAGGGTACGTGTGCAGAGGAAAGGCCACGTGAGGGCACAGTGGGAGGCGGCTGTCTGTCAGACAGGAAGAAACACCTCCACAGAAACTAACCTTGCCTGCATCTGGCCTGTAGATGCCCCGTTTCTGAAACTGCGGGGGAATAAATTTCTGTTATCTGTCATCCAGTCATCCAGTCTGTGATATTCTATTATGGCAGCCTGAGCAGACTAATACAAACACCAAGTTCTTTAGGGTTATAAACAAAATTTGAGACATTCAATTGTACCTCTCCAAGAAGAAATCTGGGGGTGTCATGTACGTTAAAGGGGGGAAAGGTGGGCTGTGAAATAAATGACCGGGCAGAGAATAACCGATTTAGTTTCTTTTGTGGCATGTTACCTAACCAAGCTGTGCGACACTAGTCAGTTCCAAACCTTTCTGAGTTTAATGAACTCATTCACAAAATGAAAGGGTGGACTACATGATTCTCAGTAGCCCCTTCTGGTTCTAAAATTCAAATTTTACTAATACTTTTATATAGTTGTATGTCAATATACATGCATATACTGGGGATAGATGATGGGCTATTAGATTTTGAGGTTCCCTTGGCCTGGCTATGTGCTGCCAATTGTACTGTTAAAGGAAAAGGCAATGGTGAGTTTAGCCTATTATTAGTTAAAACCATACCTTTAATTTTCTTCTACCTACAAAAGTAGCTAAGAATAGATTTTTAAGTTATAAAAAGTCACGAGTGATACTTACTATTTCAACAGAAAAATGAGTTGTCCAATAGAGCAGCAGACTCTTAATAAGAATAAATTGCTTTTCCCTTGCCTCAAAATACAAACAGATGGAAATTTTTCTGAAGAAAAATAAAACAAAACTAAAAAACCCCCAAAACCTTCTGCTACTGTTCATTAACAATGATTATAGAATTCCTGTAATTGCTATTGCTTTATAAAATTACTCTATAAAAATAGGACTGGAAAGACTGATATAAAAATTGGAAACAGTTGTTATTTTTAAAAAAAGGGAGATTATGGATAACATTTCTTAATGTTTACCAGTATTTCTAATGTTTCCATAGTGAACACGTGTTATACAGTAATTTTAAGAAGTTACAAAAATAGCAGGTAGATACAAAAAACTTTTAAACTGCATTAAAACTTACTAAGATTAGTAAAGGCCTTAAACACATGGCCTTTGGGACGGCAGAAATACAATTCTGAATTCTGAAATCCTTGGACAGGGACCCTCTGTGCTGCTTCTACAATCTGAACAATCTGTTGCTATCCTCTTTGGGTTTACTCAGGCTGAGCAGAGAGAACCTCAAATTAGAGTATCGATTTGAACACAGATTATTTAAACACCCCTTTGGTGGATCAACAGCACTTCCTTGGAAATGGTGAACGAGGCGTCCACGCTAACAGTCTTCTCCATGCGCGTCACGGATGGTCTGCAGTGCCTTCCCAGAAAATTAAAGCTGGAAGGAGGCTCATTTTTCTTACGTAATGGTTTTCAGACTATCTAAGGATACATTAAAGGCCCTAAGGAGTTCCATACTACGGGCAAATTTTGAAGACTATTTAACTTACATGTCCTGTCTTAAATTTTCCTGTATGACAGAAATCTAACCTCTTTTATGCTTGTATGCTGGAGCTTTAAAAATGATTCTAAAGTTCTACATTTTTTTCCTGCCTGCTTTCTTTTCCTTATATCTCTATTTTGAGACTTACTTTTTGTTCTGGCATTTGCATAGGGGATTCTAGGCCCTCTGGCTCCTTGAGTGCGCTACTTCGAGCTGTGGGACATGGGCAGACCGCTAACTCTGACTCTCCCACAGGGAAAAGCAGGCGCCCCAGAAAGACCCAGGGGCAGCCGACACTTGGAATGTGCTCTGGAACAGACTGTCTCCTCTGACTCCCGCGCCAACCCTGTGAGTGGGTATCAGTCCCACTGTAGAGATGAAGAAACACCTTCAGTGAGGTTCAGTGACTGTTCCAAGTAAGGAAAGCTGGGACTTGAGCCCAGGTCTTTCAGACCCAAAGCAAGTGCTCTGACAGGATACTGGTCACCTAAGATTCAAAAAAATTTTGGTCTTTTTTTTTTTAATCAGAAAAGGCAAAATAAACTATTTCAATTATTCTTACCTGGTAGTGCAAAAATTATTTTCCTTACACCATCAATATCCAAAGTTGCAAATGTCGTCGGCAGCCTGGAGAAAGAAGAGGTGGTTAGTGACTGCAAAGCAGTGTGACGAGTGCGTGCAGTGCCCCGGCTCTCCTGCCACGGGGCCCTCCACACAGAAGGGGTACTGCACACAAATTCTTTTCTGTTGTTCTTTCAACCTTCATACCCTGCTGTGTTTCCAGAGCATTTAAATTAATCCATCTTTAGCATCTACTGTTCCTAAGCAACCAAAACCCCTCGTTTCCTGTAGCTTACGTTCCCCCTTCCCTCCAGTGTCATGCACGAGTAGACCAGGTCCTGGAGCTTCTCCACCCATCTGGCTAATGGCGTCTGTATTGTTGTTGCTGGAGATCCCAAGCAATCATTCTTATTATAAGGAGACTGCTTAGTAATACACGCCTATCAGATAACTGCCTATTGCTCAATACGAAGATTTCTCAACCCTTTAAAACGGTACTTAGTTTTAAACATAAGAATAAACATAAGAATCTCCCTCCTATGAAAGAAGTGTTTTGAAATGTCAAAATAAATAAAATACCATGACTAGAACAAAATTAAAGCAACAGCAATTTAAAAAAAAATTCTCAAATTATGTTTCCTCAAGATTCTGACAGGAATTCTTAGTGTGAGGGGTACAGAGAGGAGCGAGTGTGAGAGGCATGGAGGAGGTGGGCAGTTAAAAGGAGTGATTTTTTTCTACTGATTACCTTTTATACAGAATTTCAGCTACAACTGTCATTATATTAATGACTTGAGTGATATAGAATCCTTAGGGAATGTTGAAATTTCCATTTAGTTGAAAAATTATCTTTGTAAGCACCCAAATTATTTTTATTTTTACTATTTTTGCAAGTGGTCATTCAAATGTGGGTTGCTCAATCATTATCTTTAGCAATAATATTTTTTTATGATTTATAGGCATCATTATGAACTTATTCTACTCTCCTTTTCACTTAAAAACCATAACCCCACACCAGACACTGCTGTGTTTCTCCAGTTGTTGTTTCTGACTTTTTTTTTTACTAGACTTAATGCTAGACTGCCATCATCTCAACCCTTAAAGCTTGATTTAGGTTTAGGAACCAGACAGTAGTAATAATACTTATTGTTGGAATGATAATACTAAATAGCAATAACAAAAGTCACTATTTTAAAAGAAACATCTATGCATGACATCCATTATTTCATTTAATTTTCAAGCAGTCTCATGAGGTGACAGTATCCCACAACTGCCACCTCATGAGATTGCTTGAAAATTAAATGGAATTATTCATCTCATTTTATAGACGAGGAAATTAGGACTCAGAGAGATTAAGCAATTTGCCCCAAATCACTTAGCAACTAAGTGAGGAAACAAGGATTTGAACCAAGTTTTGTCTAAATGTGTGGCTCCTTCTTTGGCGAGGCCCTTCTCTCGCAGGGCATGCTGTATATGGACTTTGTGACATCTATTTTTGGGTACTCTGAGGGCTTTTTTTGCTTACTTTTTGATTCTTTGCTGTATCTAGAAAAATGAGATTAGACTGTCATATTGATTTACGTATAGGTTACTTGGCAATGATTGTTACTGTGTGACGAAAATAATTTCCAAGGTACATTCTCGAAAAAACCTATGTTCACTGCAGATGACCCATAAAACTGTGATTGGTAGATCTGGTTGAGAATACTCCAGAGGCTTTTTTGTTTTAGTATCTCTGTGTCTAAAATGAAAGAAGTTAATTACATTCTGAATGCACTGTATGTGGGAAGAGCAAGGCTAAATTGTTCTTGAGCTTTTATATTTGTTCTTGTTCTACTAAGCAGCAATTACTTTTCAAATCTTATCTTTAGACAAGTATAAAATTCTGGCCAAGTAAAGGAAGCCCATTAAAACTTCCAAACCATTTTATTATAGCAAACTAACACACGTAATAAGAGTGGGGAGGGAATGTGTAACACTTTCCTCCTACTGTACTTAGAGCCAATTTAAATCATCTTTTGCACCTTGCAGACAGGTACTGTGATTTCCCTAAAGGCACTCACTTAAAGAAGATTGCACTACAAGAAAACATTCTGTTTTCATGCATTACTATTACAAGTGTCCTATTGCCAGACTGCAAAGTTGTTTTTTTCTAAGCTCTGGGAAGCCATTTCCTTGGAACTCAGCACTTACTGTTCAACTGTCTTGAGATACAACTACGACAGAATTTCTACAGTGACTGCAGTCGCAGAGGGCTATGGCCACGTGAGTAGAATAAGCATTAGGGTCTGATGAACTCCTAAAGTTGAGCAAGTGACAAATAAAAGACTGAAAGTAAAGAGTACCAGAATTATACATCAGAAGTGCTGAGATTAATTTAAATGATATATACTGCCCAAGTAATTCTCTTCTAGCAGTGAGGGCAAGTACTATCAGCTTCTGTCTCACTGCAAGGGGAATAATCAATTTAATTTTAGGGATTAGTTAGAAGCACATTGACATGCTTTTGGGATGTCCTCTGTATTCTATCAAATTAGTGCTGCTCATAGAGATAGAAAAATAAAAAAGCCTGTGCACCCATACCATAGAGATATATGCTTAAGATAAAATATTCTTAGTAAGAATGATCCAAATCTGATATTTCAATAATAAAAGAACATTGTCAATGGCAGCCATACTGGGGCAACTACAGAAATAAAATACCAACATTCTAAAGTCTATCAAGTTGTGAAGAAAGCTTTAGGGATAATATTAACCTCATACTGCCCTGGCTGGCGTAGCTCAGTGGATTGAGTGCAGGCTGTGAACCAAAGCATCGTAGGTTCGATTCCCAGTCAGGGCACATGCCTGGGTTGCAGGCCACGGTCCCCAGCAACCGCACATTGATGTTTCTCTCTCTCTCTCTCCCTCCCTTCCCTCTCTAAAAATAAATAAAAAATAAAAATAAAAATTCTTTAAAAAAAATTAACCTCATACTTAAATGACAAAATCATGGAGGTAAAGCCTGATCTCTACCCCAGAACTGACATGAGTAAGGAGTAAGTCAG
>PVIA01001944.1:167608-238968 GCA_004024845.1 Tonatia bakeri
CCCCCCCCCCCCCCCCCCCCCCAGCACGGAGCCTTTGAGCAGGGAATGAGCGTGGTCTGAACAGCCAGACTACAGCTTGAGGACATGTCTACAAAGATTTCATCAACACCAACATTTGGCATTCTTCAAGGATTTACAATTGATTACAGAACTTCTATCAGTCATTCCTTAAAGAGTGATTAGTTTTTAGGATATGCGCAAGATCTTGGTATGTGGTTATTTTTCTTTCCTCTTGGGAGGCAGTAAGAAGCCATATGAAATCCTACTTACGAAGTACTCAAGAAAAGGGAAAAAAGTTGAATTTGAATCTCATTGAGGCTTTAGACCTAATCTCCAGTCTATAGAATATCCTGGAGACAGTGGAATAAATTAAACACTGCCACAAGGAAACAATCAGCTAACTCCATTCTTTTAGGACAAATGATTCGGTTTCCTGACCAAGTTGCCTGACAAAGAAAGGAGGGGGCAATAAGTATGCTTTAACAGCCAAATACCATGAGTGAACTAACTTGAATTCTAATTCAAACAAAACAATTATGAGAAGGCATTCTTTTTCCTGAGACGCAGGAGAATTTTGAATATGATCAGGATATTAGATATTAACATATTCTTACTTACTTTGTTAGGTGAGATTATACCATTGTGATTACACAGGAGAATACTCCTGTTGTTGCTGTTATTATTTGAGATGTATATGAAAATGAAATTTCTAGAATTTGCTTTAAAATAATACAGCCCTCTGTCCCCCCAAAAAGGTGAGGGATGAGGCTGATAAAACAATTATGAAAAAATGTTGATAGTTACAGAAGCTGGGTGTGGGTTCATGGGGGGTTTCCTGTACTCCCTACTTTTGTATATGTTTGAGTTTTTTCATATTAAAAGAGTTTTTAAAGAGAGACAAAGAATTAGTATGGAGAGGGAGAAAAAGAGAAAGAGAAACGGACATGGAAATTAAAGAGAAAAAGGTTGGGAAAGTTGCTTTGCTTTATTTATAGCAAACTCAGTGATTCATAAGGAAGATGAATTCCCATTTCAGATAGGAGCTACACTTGTGCGAAGACTTTTAATACTATAATATTTCTCTTATTAGAATATCTAATCCATAATAGAATATATAAAAAGAAAGCATTTATAGCTTTGTTAGTCACAGCAAGCCAAACCAACCCCATAGATGAGATAGTAAGGTTATTTTCATACCCTGGTTTCATGAACACCCTGCCAAAATGGATCTGTGCGTGAAGATCAATGTCCAGCACCTGCTTGAGATAGTCCTGCAAATATAAAAATAATCACTTTATTTTTAGACACATTCCAATACCAGTATTTTAAAACTTCAAATGAAGATAAAATGAATTTATAAGATTAAAATTAAAAAAACATCTTATTTTAGTGAAGTTGACTTGCTTAAGACAAATATCCCTTCATTCCTCAGTCCTTCATTTATTCATTCAATATACATGTATTGAGTACTTGTATGCTGAGTACCAACCTAGGTACAGGGGATACAGCCTTGAACAAAAGAGACAATGTCCCGTCCTCATAAAAAGTACATCCTAGTAGCACTACTTAGATAATAAACCAGGTAAGTACATTAACATGTAAAGCATTACTTGATAGGTTATATCTCTTTATTTTTCCTCACAAAGAATTTTTATTGTATTTTTTCCATTACCATTTGTTCTCCTTATACCCTCTTCCTCGTCTCTCTTTTAAGATAGAATTTCATGCCCGAGAAAGGATGTTAATGAATATGGCTTAAGAAGCTGTGCCTGGAAGGGAAGTGACCTGTATGCATCCTATACTAATCTGCTTCATGGATTTAAAATAATGCACATTCCTTCAGGAGAGTCTTGGATGTTACATACAGATGGTCAATTCTAATTAAACCCACAAAAATGAAAGATAGGATGGTGCTTTAAACAGAAAACAAAGGGAGTTTCATTTTTAGCACCATTGCTAATGAAAACAAACCAACCCAAAGTTAACTGACAAACCAACCCAAAGTTAACCCGATCTTCGGAAACGAAGGCAACACTGCCCTGCAGTTTGCTCTGCAGACAGAAAGACAAAAAGGCTGCAGTCCTTAAAATTTCTCAGCCTCTTGATCTGTTGTTGAATTTCTTGTTCAAGAATCCAAGAAGGGCAAGTCTAGTAATCTAGTAACATTTTAAATATTTCACAAGTATAAATGACCCGTGGACAGAGCAGGGGAGAGCAACAGGGGAAAATCGGGACAACTCTAATAGAACAGTAAAAGAGGAACTTCCTGGTTTCCAGGAAGAAGCCTCCTCTTGTAAATAGCACCTGTGATTCCTGTCCGGCTCTCGTTCACCAAGCATTGCCCTCGTCAGCAACCCTCTTCCCACCCAGTCCCGCTCCTCAATCCATCCGTCCACCATCAGTCTCAACCTACCGGCCTCCCTCCCTCCCAGCAAGACTATAAAGTTTTCAGTTTTTAAAGCTTTCTTGCCTCCAGTTTTTCAAAATATTCTTCCTTCTGTCTGGAATACTTTTTTGTACCACCCTCTTTCCTCCACCCCACCCTTATCGGGGTGTCAGTCATCTCAGCCTCCCCTCAATTTCTGGGCTGGATGATAGCTTATTTATTTTTTTTGAGGCTATCTTATTAGATGCAATAAATTTAGAAATGTTATATTTTCCTGATGGACTGATCAATTTACATATTGGAATGTCCCTCCTAATATCTAATAATCTTTTTTATCCTCCTTTTCTCTGATATCAATATAGCCACATTAACTATCCTTCATTGTAATTTTTCCTAATCTTTTACTTTCAACTAGCTGTGTTCTTAAATTAAAGGTGTGTTTATAAGTATCATATGATTCATTGTTTATTTAAATGCAGAATGCTGCTTTTTAACTGAAGGAATTACTCCACTTACATTTAATATAATCACTGCTATTTTGGGTTTAAAACCATCGCCCTTCTATTTTCTTCCTATTTGTCACTTTTGTTTTTATTTCCTTCTTTCTTTCCTCCTTTTGGATTCACCGTTTTTTTTGTTATTTTACTTTCTTTCTCTTCTATTAGCTTGTTAGTTACATAATCTTTTATTATTATTTTAGAGATTATAATGTGTATTATTGACTTATCACAGTCTACCACAATTTGGTATTTTTATCACTTCCCAGACAACACAAGAAATTTAAAACATGTTAACTCCACTTATTCCTCTCTGCTTTTCGTGCTATAATGTACCCCAAATTCTGTATACCTTGTAAATATTATATATATCTTTTCTGCAGATACTATAGAGATGATATATACTCTATATTTATGTTTTATATTTAAAACCTCACGATATTATTATTTTATACAATCGATACTCATTTATATTGATCTACATATTAACCCTTTCTGTTTTTCTTTTGCTCTTCAGTCCTTTCTGAATTTCCATGCTTCCATAATCTTTCTGCCTAAAAAACTCGCTTTAGTGTAGGTCTGCTCAGTGTTTGCATGACTAGAAATGTTTTTTTTTTTTAAAGATTTTATTTATTTATTTTTAGAGAAGGAAGGGAGGGAGGGAGGGAGGGAGAGAGAGAGAGAGAGAGAGAGAGAGAGAGAGAGAGAGAGAAACATCAATGTGCGGTTGCTGGGAGACATGGCCTGCAACCCAGGCATGTGCCCTGACTGGGAATCGAACCTGTGATGCCTGGTTCGCAGCCCGTGCTCAATCCACTGAGCTACACCAGCCAGGGCTGACTAGAAATGTTTTTATCTTAATTTTTGAAGGAAATTTTTGCTGGATACACAGTTCCACACAGGCAGTTATTTCCCTTTAGCACTTTGCAAATGCCATTCCAGTGTTCTCTGAGTCCTATCCTCTCTGTGTAAATCACTTCTAGTTTTATTGTTGGTCATTTGAAGGAAATGCTCCCTTTGTTAAGATTTTCTCTTTGTCCGTGGCTCTCAGTAGTTTTGGCATAGTTACTTAAGTATGGTTTCTTCGTATTTATTGTACTCGAGATTAGCACAGCTCCTTGAATTTCTGACTTGATAGCTTTCATTGGTTTTGGGAAACTCTGCCAATATCTCCTAAATATTGCTTCTGCTTACTCTCCTTTCCTTCTGGGACTCCAATTGCACATATGTTAGGCCTTTCTCCATATCCCATATGTCTTTTATGTTTCTTTCATCTGTTTTCTAAAATTTTCATTTAATTGTTATGAGTAGATTCTAGTTTTCTACTGAAATTCTTCGCTTTGTCATTTCTTTTTATTAAACATTAATTGCAGTGTTTCAAAGTCCATGTTTTTTAAAGATTTTTCTATTTTCTTTTTCTTTCTTAGTTGTTAGTCATTTTGACTGGTAATTTAAAAAACTGAAGTCCAAATGTTACATATGGAAAAAAATTGAAGAGGCTCTGGATGATGATACATTCCTCCAGGAAGGGTTTAATTTTTTCTGGCAGTTAGTTAAGATAAACTAAGATTGCCTTGATATAATCAGAGATCCAGGTAATTTGAGGGAGGATTTTAGTCTTTTTGAAAGTTTGCCCCTATTCTTAGAGAACCGTTCTCAAGGGTTTAAAATGAAAGCTTGAGATATTTGCCAAAGCCCTGCCTGCACGGCAGGCTCTGAACCTCTACGATAGTGAAAAATTCTGTTAATTAATTTATTAGCTACTCTTTTATGCTTGGTTTCTTGGCTCCCTGTACCATTATACCTCCCCTGTCTCCCTGGCTTAGGAATTAGTAGTGGGCTGACCAAAAAGTTCATTTAGTTTTTCCCATGTGATGGCTCCAGTAATGCTTGGCTGGCTTTAACTTCATTTGAAAGAATTTTGTTAAGATTGTATTGTGACAGCTCTCATATCACTGTATGTTAAAAAACTTATCAAAACTGAATTTTTGTGGAGCCATTTTAATATTGAAGATGGAAGAAAATATGCAACATTTTCAGTGTGTTATGCTTTATTAATTCAGGAAAGGTAAAAAAGCAACTGAAATGCAAAAAAAGGTATATGCACTGTATGGAGAAGGTGCTGTGACTGGTCGAACAAGCCAAAAGTGGTTTGTGAAGCTTAGTGGCACCATTGACATTTTGGCCAGATAATATGATGTTTAGTAGCACTCTCAGTCTCTACTCACTAGGAGCCAATAGCAGGAGATAGCCAACCTACTCAAAATATCCAAATCAGTAAAGTTATTGGTGAGAATGAAAAATGTGTCTTTTATTTTATGGGAAAAACTAAATGGTCTTTTTGGTCAACCCAGTGCCTTGAAGAAAACCATGGTGAAGAATTTCAGTGTTAATTCTCTGTGGTTTATTTTTTTCTGATCTTTTCCTTTACCTTTTCCTCTTTAAAAATATTAAAAAATATTTATTTTTAATAGACTTTATTTATTTTTAGGGAGAGGGAGACAGAAAGGGACAGAGAGAGAAATATCAGTTGGTTTTCTCTTGTATGCGCCTGACTGGGGACCAAACCTGCAACCCAGCATGTGCCCTGACTGGGAGTTGAACTGGCAACCTTTTGCATTGAGGGGTGACACCCAAGCAACTGAGCCACACAGGTCAAGACTAAAAAAACTTTTAATATAGCTTTTCTAGTTGTCCTTGGTGGGAGAACTGATCCAAATAAGCCATACCACAGAGCAAGAGCAGAAATATCCAGACCTTTCTCATGTGTCCCTGTACTACTATGTCCTTCAGGCACCCCACACGTAGGTTATACTATAGTTGCCTGATAACCGACAGATATCCTTTACTGGAATAGAATCTGAGAAGAAGAACCTTGCATATTATATCTCCAAAGAAACCCCAGTGAGGAGCACATGACTTTCATTCATTCATTAGTTCTACAAATATTTTTGAATATCTATTATGTATCATGAATTCTACATGTGCTAGTGATTTAATGATGAACAAGAGAGACATGGTCACTGACACAAAGATGTTCTGTTATATTTTACTGAGGGAGATAGCTTACAATAAGTAAACCAAGAAATAAGATAATCAATATAGTGTGGTACATGCTCTAAAGGAAATGAGAAGGTACCGGGATAGAGAATAAGGCAGTGGGGTGGAGAAGAAGAAAAGGCCCTTTCAAAAGAGGTGGTTAGGATGAGCAGGATCAGCCATGTGAAGTGTGGAGGAATGAGAATTCCACGCAGAGGGAAGTCCACACAGAAGCTTCTACACCGGTGAAGAGTGTGCCTACCATGGAAAAGACAAGGGAAGGCAGTGAATGAGTAGAAAAGAAGCAAAGGGTGAGTCTGGATTGACAGAAAGTGGCCATGTCTGTGGGGTCTTGAAGGTTAGTTATGAGACAGTCTGGAGAAGAGATATGCTCATTACATATTTGCTAAATAAATGAAAGTGTTTTATTTTTCTTAAAACATCTTTTAAATTCTTTTTGAACACAAAGGAATGCTTCATGTTTCTTCTGACAGAGGGAAAGCTCGTCATGGACACAGCAATAAAGGCTGAGAACCATCACTGTCCACACGTTTTCATCTGCCTACAGAAGCAGTAAGAACCCCCGATGTTCTGAAAGCTGGAGTTAGATAGGAGGAAGGAAAATGAACGAATGAAGGAACAAGGTCTTCTCCTCAGCCCAGGCGAGAATGCCAGAAAAACTGTGACAGACTTTGAAAAGGGCAAACGATGATTGGATGTTCAGTGTCCCAGCCTTCTGGGTTACTTGTGTCTTTCATTATCTTTTGAGCTATTTTACAAAAAGTAAGCTGTAGAAAGCTGATAGTGAACATGATTATTATCCAAAGAAATGAAAATGAGTTCTGATTATTCACCAGTAGATACAGAATAGTTTTGCATCTATTAGCAAATTTACTTCATCATTCCAGACTATGTTTGTGTTCTCTGAATTTTCCATGAATCAGCTATAACATCTCATTGGTTTTATATATGTGTGTATGTGTGTGTGTGTGTGATTTATGATTTTATCTTTAAAATTGTACTTTAATAAATTATGGAGCCCTGGCTGGTGTAGCTCAGGGGATTGAGCGTGGGACTGCGAACCAAAGGGTTGCTGGTTTGATTCCCAGTCAGGGCACATGCCTGGGTGGTGGGCCAGGTCCCCAGTAGGGGGTGTGTGAGAGGCAACCACACATTGATGTTTCTCTCCCTCTCTTTCTCTCTGCCTTACCCTCTCTCTAAAAATAAATAAATAAAATCTAAAAAAACATTCTGGAGATGCCACTGAGAGGCTCCATTGATTTACCTGGCAGAACCAGGTAAACTTGATTGTCAAAGTGCACTTCATGGGTGGATTAAACCTGGGCACATCTTTTCTTGGTTCCTGGAGTAAATGCCAAGCAATAATAAAACTTGAACTCCGCTAACTTTTGGTTTTTCTAATTTTGCTGCTCTATTGATTTTAGTATTATTTTTATTTCTATGCATGGTCAGTAAGATGTTCCCACTTGTGGTAACGGTGATCAGAAATATGGTATAAATGGTCTGACCATGTGGTGATTCCCATAAATGTAAGATAAAAATCAATTTTATTAGGTTAAGAGAAGACAAAGAATCTGGCTTATTAGTTTTCTTCTTTGTTTTACTGTCATTTTAAGCCAAAATCAATTAAGGATTTTGTGATGTCTAGGAAGAAAAACAGTTCCGTAATTGAGAATGATGTGTGTTCTTGTTTCTGTGTTTACTCTTGGCTTGTGGTTGAAGTTTTAGAGCTGACACTGTATGTTCTTTATGTGTCTGTGTCTGTGAGGCCACCTTGTAGAGTGGGCCTTCCTTGAAGTGGGCTGCAGATTCAAGGTAACCCCCACCGAGACCCTCTCCATCTGAATCTAAATGTGATGGAGTCATCGGGGGGGGGGGAAGTGGGGCAGCACAAGAGTGCCTCACCACTCTCTCTGGTTTCCGCAGGACCGAAGGTGAAGAGCCTGATCTCAGGGCCACAGTTAAGTTTGCTTTGCCAAAGGGGGGAAATACAAACACCAAAACAATTTTATTGTCTCTTAAAGGTGCTGTTCTGGTTGACTTAGAGAGACAATTAAGTGCTTACATATGTAGAATATTCCTAAAATTCTCAGATAATAAGCAAATTTAACTTATTTTAAGTGTGCTATACTGGTGTATTCTTCTTATAATTTTAATAATCAGAGTTCACATAATTAAGGTAAATATTTGGGAAATAAGACTAACAATTATTTTGGTTATTAAGAAAACCCAGACATGTTCTTTCTATTATTTATCAGCATTAAGTGTAAGTATAATTAGGCAAATATATTTTATTTCACTTGGGTTTGTTTTTCTTAAACTTATATGGGTTTATTCATCAAATAAGCTAACACTATTCCTGCATAATAATTAAGATTGTGAAAAATGTAAAATTGGGTTCAACAAAATCAAAGATTATTCTGACAAACTTTAAGAATATCTTTTATTATATAATTTGACATCTGTATACATTATAAAGTGATTGCCGCTACACGTCCAGTTACCACCCATTGTGATATAACTGACTCTTCACCCATTTTGCCCACGTGGCAACCTTCCTCCACTTTGGTAACCACCAGTCTGTTCTCTGTATCTATGAGCTTATTTTGTTTTGCTTGTTCATTTGCTTTGCTTCTTTTAGATTCCATGTATTAGTGAAATAATGCAGTATTTGTCTTTCTCCAATTTCACTACCTTGAGTGTAATAATACCCTCAAGGTCCATCCACATTGCTGTCAATGGCAAGATTCCATTCTTTTTTTTATCGCTGAGTAGTATTCCAGCACATGTGCATGTATATAAACACAAATAAATAACTGCACACGCATACCACATCTTCTTTGTCCATTCATCCACCAATGAATGCTTAGGTTTGTTTCCATATCTTGGCTATTGTGAATAATGCTGTGACAAACATATCTTTCTGAATTAGTTTTATCTTCTTCAGTTAGACACCCAAGTGGAATAGCTGAGTCACACTGTAGTTCTTTTTCAAAATTTTTTGATGAATCTCCATAGTGTTTTCCATAGTGGCTATGCCAATGTACATTCCCATTAACAGTGCATAATGGTTCCCTTTTCTCCACATCCTCTCTAGCACTTGTTGTTTCTCGTCTTTTTGATAATTGCCATTATAACAGGTGTGAGGTGATAACTCATTGTAGTTTTGATTTGCATTTCCCTAATAATTAGTGATATAGAACGTCTTTTTATGTGCTTGCTGACCATCTGTACGCCTTCTTCAGAGGAACGTCTCTTCAAATTCTCTGCCCATTTTAAAATCAGGTTTTGTGGTTGTTGAGTTGTATGAGTTCTTTATATACATTTGGATATTAACCCCTTATTGGACATGTGGTTTGTCAATATCCCCTCACATTCATTAGGTTGCCTTTCACTTTGACGATGGTTTCCTTTGCTATGCAGAAGCTTTTTAGTCTGATGTACTGTCAGTTGTTTATTTCTGCTTCTGCTGCCCTTGTCTTTGAAGAAAGATCCACAAAGACATCACCAAGGCTGGTATCAAAGAGCTCACTGCCTTTGTTTTCTTCTAGGAACTTTATGGTTTCAGGTCTTACATTAAAGTCTTAATCTATTAATTTTTGTATACGGTGTAAAACAGTGTTCTAGTTTCATTCTTTTGCATGTGGTTGTCTGGTTTTCCCAGCCCTATTTATTGAAAGACTGTCCTTTCTCCTTGCATGCTGTTGGTTCCTTTGTCATAGGTTATTGTCAACACCTGTGTTGATTTATTTCTGGGATCTCAATTGTTTCATTGATGTGTGTTTGTTTTTATGCCAATATCATACTGCTTTGATTACTATAGCTTTGTAGTATAGTTTTAAGTCAGGATGGTGATACTTCCAGCTTTGGTTTTCTTTCTAGGAACTGCTTTTCCTATTTGGGTTCTTTTGTGGTTCCATACAAATTTAGAATTATTAGAGTTCTGTGAAGTATACCACTGGAATTTTGATAGGGATTGCACTGAATCCATAGATTGCTTTGGGTATCATAAACTTTTTTGTGAAATATTTTATTTATTATTTTTAGAGAGAGGGGAAGGAAAGGAAAAAGAGAGGGAGAGAAACATCAATGTGTGGTTGCCTCTTGTGTGCCCCCAGCTGGGGACCTGGCCCGCAACCCAGGCATGTGACCTGACTGGGAATCAAACAGGTGACCCTTTGGTTCATAGGCCTGCACTCAACCACTGAGCCACACCAGCCAGGCTGGGTATGATAAACTTTTAAGTTCAAAGGTAATTATGTTTGTTGTATGTCATCTTAAAACTTACTTAAAATCTTGAACTGATTTTACATTAGTTAACTAATAAATAATCATCATATATATCTTGAGGATTTCTAAGTAAGACAGAACACTGGATCACTGATTACTAATTATGGTTTTAAGTTATCATACTTTTGTTTTTTAGTTAATATATTTTGCTTTTTAAAAAATATGCTATAGACAGGCTGTATATTTGGGTCATGAATGTGTTCTTTCATCTTTGCTACATTAAGATGGTGCAATAGGAATGTATGTGGCTATAGTAAGTTGTATTCTCTGTGTGTTAATGAACCTGCTAGTCTGCTAAAAGGCTTGCACGTGATTTCTCAATGACCTGCATCTCCAGTTTTTGCTGTGAAGTAGGAAGTAATTTTCTTTAAACATTATAATAAATATGTGTGATTGTAATTATGTTATGAGCAATAATAACAAAATGTGTAATTATGTGTGTTCTTTCATTTTCAAGGAAAGATAATATTGCTAAAAAATCCAGTTATCAAAGTATTTGTTCTTAGGATTCTTTATATACTTTTTTTTCGGATTCTTTACATACTCATAAATTAAAATTTATTAAAGATCCCTAGGCTATTATTTATGTGGGTTATATCTACTGTATTAGAAACTAAAACTAAGAAATTAAAAAAAATACTGTGGGTTAATTTATTATAGAAACAGTAATGATGAAGCCATTTTATGTTAACATAAACAACTTATTTTTTATGCATTTTTATACAATTTTGAAAATCTCTTTACTATTTGAGTTAACAGGAGTCAGTTGGATTCTCTTATTTGCTTCTGCATTCATTCTGATGAGCTACCACACATCATATGGCCACTGCAGAAACTCACTGTACACTCATGAGAGGAGAAAAAAAAGGCCATATAAAGTCTTAGTTTTATTATGAAAATAGTTGTAACCCACTTACAGCAGTGATTTTCAACCAGTGTGCCATGGTACACTGGTGTGTAACAAGAATTTTTAAAACATGAATACCTGACTATTTAGTTAGGGGCACTGATCACATTTCCCTTAGATTGTCAAGTAAAAAATGACAACAGCCAACATGATGATAGCCATCTGGTGCGATGAATAAAAATTATACCAATTTTTCTGTCAGATGAGCAAAAAATATAAATTTTGGTGTGCCACAGAATTTTAGTAATTAGTTTATGTGTGCCATGAAATGAAATAGGTTGAAAATCACTCATTTATCAGATTTCAGGAACCCTGGTAGATCTGGGGACCACTTTGTTCTAAAGCAAAGAGAAAGTTTGTTAAAAAAATATAAGAGTATAATAAAGGAAGAAACTTTGAGACTGATTTACCTTGGTTTATAACCCATGTCTGAAATGAAGCTGGGAGAAATATCAGAATTATAGTAAGCTTACTAAGGTTTGATGGGCTTATTTCTTTGGTTTACTACTGATTAATGCCTTCCTTTCAATATGAAAGTTTGTTCTTTTTGTGTAATCTACTTTTTTGTGTATATTGTTTGCTTTATTTTGCCTTTGATTAAGGCAATAAAAAAGCAAAGAACTAATTTTACTCATTTATGAACAAGCTGAGGTTATTTTACAGTCACGTTACACTGTATGCTTATTTTCCAATATTTTTTATTGTTTGAAAGCTAGGTAACCAACTACTATTTCTCAGATACCCATGATCCAATGTTAATTAGATAACCAATTCTTTTTTGACAACTCTTCTGATTTTTCCTTCTAAAGATCAGACCAAAATTTAGAACAAAAAATAAAATAAATTTCAGACTATCTTTTACACCTGAAATTATCTTTGAAATTTCCTAGAGGGTCTCTAGGAAATCAAAATGATTTGTCCTTTCATCTTATTAAAAAATATTAGAAATAGGTTTGATTGATATGTTGCCATTTTAAGTTTCAAGGGAGGAGAGTTGCTGTCATATCTGAGAAGAGAGGCTGCCCTAAGGTTAGGTTTGTATAGGTAACATGTTTGTTATTAATAAAACTGCTTCAGAAACTGTATGCTTTATGGGAAGTGCCTGGAGATTTGGCAATGCCCTTGCTGTCCATTATGCATTTACCCTCAGGGAAAACACTGATAAAAACTTATATGAAATAGGTAGATACTGTATCGCAACAGAAAACTTTACTTATCTTCTATTCTGATATTATGGATTACAGCAGCAACAACAACAAGATGTACAGGCATTCAGTATCTGTCCTTCAGGGAAAGCTTTTGTTTTATTCTGATGCTTGCATATAGCTTAACTACGAGCTACAGTGGGTAGTTTGTATCTGCAAAAAAGGCAGATTCAGAGCACTAGGGAGAAGGACTGTCACAGGTACTTTAAAATATGGGCACTTCAAAGAACAGTCTCTTGGTACAGGCTTCTGAGGTGACATAGTTTAGGTAAATTTTATTCGGTGCAGTGGACTGAGCCAGGAATCCCAGGACTCTTTAGAGTGGAAGCAGGTGGGTTCATGAAAGCAGACTACTAACGCAACATCTAGCAGAACAAGAATGACACAGGGCTGAATGAAACGATAAGGAAAATTTTATTGTATTTATTTGTTTGGAGTATTATTGATTAGTTTTAATATTCTATTGCTGTATAATTCTAAATTTGCAAAACAAACTTGAGAAGGCCTATATGATTAACTAACACTCTTGCTGTTAACTACTCAGGGAAGCCTATGAGACTAGCCTTTTTTGTGATCAGTAATAATCTTTGTGATTATTTGGATCATATGAGGTAAGGGAGACAGACACTCAGGAAAAATTAAGAAGCTCTTAAGCAGGCAGTCTGAGTGTTATCTTTCTTGGTTATTTGCACCATTCATTGTTAGGGAGCTATTCTGTAATTCTTCAGGTTGTATAGTAATAAATATAATTCTTTAGCTTTCAGGGTAAAAAGCAGACCCTGTTTACCTGAAACTCGGTGTTTTATAAAAATAAAAACTCTTTGAAAAGGCTATGTGGAGCAGGGTAGAGGTGGGGAGAGATTCTGAGAGAAGCAGCTGTGAAAGGGTCATTTTTCTCTGGCTGAGAAGAGGACAGAGGTCTGTGGGTTCTAAAAGCACCAGGGGCCCTTTGGTAAAGAAAACCAGTGTGCATTACTGTATTGGCTCTGTCTGCCTGTGAGCAAACCCCTAGGATGAATGACATCTTTTGTTAGTTACACGCTTTTTGCCTCTTCAGAAGTACTAAAAAAGACCAATGCTGGGTCTGACAGATAGGTATTGTCCCATAATTAAGTTCATTAGTAACTAAGATAATTTATATGTGACACACTCCTTGGGAATAACAAATTTAACATTTAAGTACTCGACTTCAGGATTGCTCTTGTGGCACCATAGGCAGTTTGATGATAATAAAAACAGACATTTTGCAAATCATTTCTTATAGATCTTCTGCAATGCAGACTTCAGCCCTTTGCAATCTCAGGGGGTCCGCAGCAATCCGCTCTACCTACAACTAAAAATTTCTAGGAGACTTGAGGGAAGACCAACCCAGCAAACTGTCTGGGATAAGAAGACCCCCTACCTACACTTTAACAGCTTTACTCTTGGGTGTAATTTGAGAGGTAGTCTTGGGCTGATTCTTTTTCTTCTATGGTTTCGGCATCTGAAATGCTATCCTTAAATATTCTAAAACTGAAGCTGTGAATGGAAGGCAGGCATTCTCTGTGCAGGTTACTGCATTCTGACATTTGTTCCCAGAGCCGATAGAGTTCCCTGTGCAAAGAGCCAGGTTATGAACTTAGGCAGTTTTATAGCTAGTGAATGCAGACACCAATAACACTCATATATATATAAGATCTAGCTACAAAAAAATCAAACTCCTGAAAAATATGAATTTTAGTAAAAGCTGTTATAAAAATCTTTTCAAAATTTTCAGTTCAGTCATTAATATGAGACAAAAAAAAACGTGGAAAGGGATTATAGGATGGCAAAATATTTTGTAATCTGAAATGTTATTGTACCAGAACAAAGTTGGTTATTATATAATAAAGAATATTTCACTTTCATCACATTGTTCAATGGACCCAATAAACATCATGAACCAACACATTTCAATAAGATATATAACTTAATGATGCTGAGATATTCAAATTGCAATTTTATAGGACTAAGCATATACCATACGCAAATATACTGTCTTATAAAAGCCTATATGTTTATATCTATGTTTGTATTTTATATTCATTATTATTATGGTTATTATTATTTGTCAAGAGGGGCAAAGGACTACCTAATCTTTCCATTCTTCTCTGTGAGGAACTAAGGATTCTTTACCAGGTTTACAGGATGTGGTAGGGGAGGTCATCTTTAATTTAAATTTAAGTAGAAGGAAGGACCTTGGAGCTTTAACTTAGGGGTAAATATTACATATAAAGGAAGTCCTAATGTTCAATGAACAAAAAGCCAGAAATCTCCAGGGGGAGATAACAACCATTATGTGCTGTAAGATTTTCTGTGCTGATCCGGTGCTTACTTCTTTCTGAATCTATATTGCATCCCTTTTAGAATGCCCAGAAATTTCTGAAGCCCCATGGATTTTTAGCTCTGTGGGAGTCTGGTTATGTACCAGATATTTACCAGATCACATACAGTTAGTAAACTGTATGCAAGGATAGTACAGTGGATAAATTTCCAGGAGACCCATTTTTCATACCTTTTCCCCCATGGATACACCTCCTGATGTGATGATGACATCAGCACGACTGATACCCTCATTCAAGGCATTGAGTAAGTCATCTGGGCTGGAAAAAAATAAAGATGAACACATTAACACACAAGGAAAATATTTCAGACATAATGCCTACTTAAAACTAAACTACATTTTTCATCGAGTAGGCATTAACCTAAGTGCGGCTGCATATTCTGTATGAAGTGGGAATCAAAAGGGTTTCCGCCCAACAGCAGCATAACTTTACTGTGGAGAAAAAACTGTGAGTACGGAAGGTAGTGGCGACTGGTACTTTCACAGGCACCCTCCCCCTATCCCCACTGTTTAACAAGGCAGCATAGTAGATGAAAACATGAGGTGTTAGTAGGCTTTCTAACCATCCCCGGTTGCCTAGAAATATCCCAAATTTTATATTGAAAGTCATATGTCCTAGGAAATCCCAGGCAAATCAGGACAGTTGTTTACCCTACTGTTGGAGAGATCACATAAGACTCTTGACTGGCAATATGACTTAAGTTAGTTAGGTTTTGAAAAATGGGCTGAATTTTTATAGGTGGAAAGGAATGGGGAAGATGATCAGCCTGTGGTGAAGCCCGTGGTGCTCCTAGATCAGTGGGGAAAATAAATTGTGTAGAACGAAGGACTTGAGTTGAAATGACTGGGGTAGTGGGGGTAATCTTACAACAAGATTTTGTAGGGCCCTCAAGCTCAAGAATTCGGGCTTCATCTAATAGGACAAGGGTGCAGGGGTTCACTAAAAATAAGAGGAGCCAGTAGGTATTTCCTGGGGGAAAAAAGGGTAGAAAAAAAGACCAAGGGAAGCAGAGACCATATGAAACATTGTGAGAGGGTAAAAGGACAGGAAGAATATGAGGGACTGAAAAGGCAGATTCCTCATAGTCCACTAATAAGACAAGTGCACTAGCCCCTTCGGTTGCACAGGTCAAAGGCCTGGGATGAAAAGGTGGAGTGAAATCAAGGGTCTTTTCATTCAGCTGTTAGAGGGTTGCAAGCACCTAACTTCAGATTAAGTCAAATGAGAAAAAAATAAAATGCCAGGTGTTGGAGCTTATGGAGGGACAGGAAGGCAGTAGCTGAAAAAGAATGTTTAGTTACTATCTTTAATGCATACAGGCAGCTGGACAATGTGCACTGCACCTGCGTTGTCCTTCAAGTGATGGAATACAGAAAAGGAGCCTTTTGAGGAATATTTGTCCAGACTACACCTTTGTTTTCTGAAAACTTCTTACTCTGTGGGGAAAGAAGGGGTGTTACCCTTCTTCCCCCCAGACACCTAACATATACATCTAAAAAGGGAGCAATCCTAGCTTCTGATTTTTTTTTTTTTTTTTTTAGTTCTTGCTTTTAGTCCCCTTTGAGGCCTATTTTTGCTCTTGGGTTCCATGAGGTAAAACATCTTTCCATAAATCCCTTCTTAGCTTAAGCTAGCTTCAGTGGGCTTTTGTTAACTTGGTATCAAACATCTCAATGAGATAGTATATGTTTTCTCAAATCTTTCATGGTAATGAAGTTTGTTCAAGGAGAAGGAAGAGGAGGAGGAGCAGAAGAAGAAAAAAATTGTAACTAGCACATCACTTAATTTTTTACAAAGGGGTGACACAGGTAAAGAGAGGAGCCTGAGATTTACCTGAGAGGCTACATTTCACAGGCTCTACAAGAGATAAGCAAGTTGGGAGGTGACGTAACACAGAGATTAAGAGTGTGAACCCGAGTCAGGCTGCTGAGTTTAAATCCTGGTGTTACTACTTGGTAGATATAGAACCTTGGACTAGTTGCTTAACTTCTTGGTCTTAGTTTTCCATCTATAAAGTAGGGATAACATAGGGTTGTTATGAAGATTAAGTGACATAGTACATATGAAAGTTTATGGATACAAACTAAGTTTTAAGAAAGGTAGTTGTTACTGCTGTGGTATTGACAGACACTTATCACAAGAGCATACTTAACAGCGTGGCAAAGTTCAACGCTCGCATGCTTGGCAGTTTTTATTCAGGAGAACGTCTGACTAACACAGAAGAGAATCATACACTGGGCCTCAAATGCATTCACACAGCTGTATGTGCAAAGCCCAAGTTCCCCTTCTCCTTAAGCCAGTGTCTGTCCATGTGTGTAGTGGGGCTTGCTTGGCTCTGAAGAGTGAGATCCAAGGAGGAGAGATAAAAGTAAAGGTTTGAAAAATGGCTTTCCTGCAGTTCAACCCACCAACATAGGGACCCTTCAGATAAAGTCATCCAGCAAATGCCTTCTGCAGCCAAAAAGGTACCCAGCCATTCAATAAAGGTAAGATCTATGTGTAAACATAAAAAACTTTGAAAAGATACCAATTAATTCTTTTCTGTTGAAATGCCATAAGATATGCATGTGATGGGTTCCTGATCACTGTATGCCTTGTTGGATCTCATTGTCATTAAGCTGAATCAAATGGTAGGTCTAAGGAGTAAATGGGAAAAACATTACAAATGCAGGATGATGGGGAATGTGGTTCAGGTGAGTGGACAATGGATCTTATCAACAAAATACAAATTTGTGTTAGTATAAACATTAGCTAATTTCACGTCTTATTATATAATTGATAACATGCTGACTCCACCAAGCAGCAGTAACATACACATCATCATATTAATCTTTGTAGGTGGATAAAGGTCTTGGGACAGGCTAGCTAATAACTGCAAATAAGCATACTTTGCAGTGATTTGTTTCCTTATTCATTGCTTCCATATTATCTGGGACATATATTTTTCCTGTTTTTTAAAACTGCAGAGTCATTAATTCTGCACATAAAAACTTCTAATTTGCAGAAACAACGAAAAGGGATTTAATACTAAATCGTTATTGTGATTTCTCATGTTTCAAAGAATATGCTCAGTGCTGCTTTCCACTCTGTGGCTGCTGGGTTCACTAAGTCACTGAATGTCGAAGTTGGAAAGGTCTTTAGGGGTCATGATGTTCAGTACCCAGCTAGGCACATCCGTTGGGTCCTATCCTTCTCTGCTGCCCTTGCCCTCTCTTTGACTCCCCTCTGTTGCATGGTTCTGGTGTCAGATCTAGTCAGAGATTTTGGCTTAGACAAGGCACAGCTACCCATATACGACAGTAGTCAGAGGATCTACTGCAAACTTCATTTACGCTGCCATTATAATTCCACTTGTTCTCTCACAACCTGTGAGGTAGCCTGAACAGGTATTATTATGCCCATTTACAGAAAAGGAAAGTGATACTCAGAGAGGTAATGCAGTAAATTAAAGGCAGGTAGAGTAGTAAATGGCAGAGCTAGGACTAGGACCGCTGGCTCTTCCTTAAGTGTTTGTTCTATCTCACTACCTAATCAGAGTGATTGTCTAGTTTTTCAGAAATATGACATGTCATACAAGGAAAATTCTCATCATAATGAACACTTGTTCAAAAGCATCAAACAGAAGTGCTAAGGCGGCAGGTGGGGATCTGTCTGGGTGACCAGGACAGGGGATGTGTGACATGTTGGCATAGTTCTGGGGAATGAAACAAACATGACTATGATTCCTACAAAAAATTTTTGATTAAATATAACTTTAGGGATTGTTTACAAGTCACAAATTTGCTCTTTTTGTGATTCATGTTATATTTTAAATAGTGAAATATTTCCAACATAAGATAATAGTATAATAAACACCCAAGTACCCTTCTCTCAGATTTGACAAACACTAATACTTTCTTGTATTTACTTTATATTCCCTCTCCCCCACTTTCTTACTTTTAAGAAATAAAAACTGAGTTTGCTTTCTAAGACTAAGAGATTGTACTGAATAATGATAAGAGGAATAGGTAAGAAGAATTATAAATCATGGATATTACAGTAGGATAAAAATAATTCATGATTTTCTCAGTTTTGTTAAATAAAGAGATCATAGCATGTTAATTTCCTCGAAGGTAGGAGAATAATACTATAAAACATTATAATCTGATTGTATGTAATATAATGTGAGCTCACACAATATGACTTTATGTACCTTATATATGAAATTACTTCTTATATCTAAGATCAGTTAATATTTAAGAATAAAATTAATGACAACAATACTCATGTTTTAAAAGAACAATACAATTTAATACCTATGTGTTAATTTTACAATTTTATGAGGTAGGCAGGGCAAGAAAGGGTACTAAGGGTCACAGGAGGTAGTAACAGGTTCAAGGTCACCCTACATTCACTCTTCTATTCTTTTAAACTATAGTAATATTCACATTGTGAAAGACACTTGGTTATACACAGTATGCCTTCAGATAAAAGCTATCACTATCTAAATATATAAATTATGCTAAACCTTGATGATTAAAAAGCAACTTGTACTTTTAAAATCAGAAATATCTTCTCACCATTTCCACTAGAGGGGATGTAAGATGAAAGCTTTCTAGGTATATATGAGCAGCATCTGTTCTCTCAAAGAGCAGTAGATCTTGTAATATCATTTACTTCTGCCTTCATTAACAACCACAGTTTTAATTAGATTTGGATGTTGATTAACCATTTATTTAAAGATAAATCAATACTAGCATTAATATTGATTTACTAACACTTTCTATCCATTTTCACTTAAGTTATTAAGTACCTATCCATTGTTCTCTTAGAGCGCCAGATATAGGAAAGCATTTTATAAGAGAATTGATTTAGCACTAAATGCTAAAAATTTAAGTACTAGGTGACAGTAAATAAAACCGTTAACTGAAGGCCTAAGTGTCACAAGGTCTAGAATCCAATATTGTCTCTATTGCTGAGATGACTATGAAAAACTAATATCATTTTCGGGGGTCTCATTATCCTTACTGTAAAATGAGAACATTCAGACTAGGCCCTTCCATCTCTAATGTTCCCTGATTTAAAGCACTTGAAGGTAACTGGGATCCAGGTTAGTAAGGTATCATTTTTAAATTGACCTAGAATTCTACCTAAAAAATGCTAAGACTGCTCTATCCTGAAAGGCTGGGAAGGCCCAAACCCTTACAACTGAATGTCCAGGAAGCTTTCTTCCTTTCTTCGTATTTCAATAGAAGACTGGCAGCTTGCCATCGGTGCTTTGCCAATTCAGGAATTGTGACTTGCATGCCTTTTACCACTTGTGTCCTATTTCCTCCTACAACCCCACTCCCTTCAGGTCCGCCGCACCCCAGCAGCTAGCTTTCTGAGGACAGAGGGAAAAACAGAACTCTAACTCTCAGCAGGCAAGGAAAACATCAGCAGTTTAAGATAGTGGGTGGAATAATAAGCATAATATTTAGGACAGCTCATAGTGAAATAAAACTTCTGGGGGAAGTATATAATTTTAATAACAAAAATAACAACAAATAATTAAAACACTAATGGAGATTAACTTGCAACATTAAAAGGATGTTCTGGAACAAAAAACATAATTTTTGAATTTTAAACTTTAGTAGTGACTATATTAAAAAATTTAATAAGGTGACTACACCCCTGTTGAAAACTCAATTAGCAGCCTGGAAGACCAAGTGGTAGAAATATCTCAGAGGAATGAACAAACATACAAACTGATCGGAGTCGTGCAGGAAATAATAAGAAACTTGAAGGACAGAGAAAGAGACTGACATATTATCATTAGAAATTCCATAAAGATTAAAAATGAACCAATGGGGAAAACAGAAGAATATTTCATTTAACCAAAAAGAGCTGGGCTTCAAGATTGAAAACTTTACTGACTTCCAGGCAAGGTATAACACACACACACACACACACACACACACACACACACACACACACACAGAAAGTTTCCAGCCATGTAATATGAAAAACAGAGACATTTATACATTTATTGAGGAAACATTGCATATAGGACAATGACACTTCAGTCCCCTTCAAAGTGGGCACCTTGGGACCTCACATAGTTCTCCCAATTACCATCAGCTGCCTCATCATATTTTCCTGAATCTCACCAATGGTCTGAAATCTCTTCCCTTTCGAGGGTGATTTTAATTTTGGGAAAAGCCAGAAGTCACAGGGCACCAAATCTGGGCTGTAGAGGGGCTGAGTCACCTGGGTGATTTGATATTTCTCCAAAAACCTCTGCACAAGATGTGACACATGAGTGGATGCATTGTTGTGATGAAATTGCCAGTCACCAGTTATCCATAGCCATGGCCTTGTGAATCATCCAAATAGTTTCTATGAAGGAATGGTCAAGCTTAATGTGAACTCTGATGTGGATTTGTTGCTTTACTTGCTTAATCATTTTCAATGCAACAGCTGCACAGTACACATGCTCACTAAATGGTGCCTACCACCCCCCACTGACTAGTACAGCACAGTCACCATTGTTCACGCACCTGCGTTCCAGTCCACTCTCAGTGGCTGCCAGCTTACATCCATGATGTGTAAACCATTCTCATATTAATAATGGCTGGATTTTTTAAAAGATATATATATATATCCTGGTAAGATTGTGTAATTTCAAGGATAAAGAGAAAATCTTATAAGCTGTCAGAGTTACCAAGAAAAAAGAATACTGACTTTGGACTCCTTACCTACCATACCAAAAATTATAAAACAGTAGATTAATCTGAACACATTCTGAGAAAAAAAGCCTGCCACCACCAAATTTTATACCCAGTCAGATAGCATTCACCAATCAGGATAGAAGAGTGATATCTGTGAAAATGCAGAAGTTCACAGAATAATCAATAAATAATGTTCTGGAAAAATGAATCAGATTTTAAGACAGGGGAAGAGAAGCAGAAACCTTGTGAAACACACACCTTTATGTAACTATATATAGCTAAATCAAAAAATATATATGTATAATGATCAAATAAACTGAAGACTTATATGTACTACATATGAATTTCCCCAGAAGTTGTAGAGACATACTGCAAAAGAAAACTTAGTAATAACCTAGAATTAAGAGCATGGTCACAGCAATACTACCTAAAAGTCGAGGGGTGGGAGGAGATGTAGGAAGTAAAAGTATTCTAAAGGTCTCGCTGGTGTAGGGGATGAATGAAAGAAACGGGAATGCCTTGTAGGAATGACACAGTCAGCGTCTTTGTAAAACACAATAGCATAGAAATGAATATCTGATTATGAGTATCAGACACTGGAAGGAAAGCATGAGGGTGAGACTATAGAATAACTTCAAAAATAATAAAGGGATAAAAGGAAACAAATAGTATCTGGATTAGACCAACAGGAGAAAAAAGGACAAGAAAGAAATAACAAATCTGTATAAATAGTAAACATTAAATGTAACATAAACATAAAGGAAAAGAAAAGATCAAAGGATGTTATTCATAGCAAACTTCATGGTAAAGCAAAATAAACGTCATGCCAGGCACAGGGTTACATAAACTTAAGACGGATGCACGATTGAGGTTTTTTTTTCTCTTTAGCTCAAATTCCATTGAAATATTATTTACAAGGGATACACTTAAAAATGACAGACTGAAAGTAAGGGTAGGGCAAAAAGACACCGAGAAGCAAATGCAAACAAATAACGCAGGAGCGGCATATTAATGTCAGAGTGGAATTTCATGTTAAAAGAACTAAAAAGGATAAATAGAAGCAACAAATTGTGATTAAAGCCAAATTTATAAAGATAATACCACAATGTGTGACTGTTTCACAGGACAGGGTCTCATATTATCTAAACTTCTTCATTGCCCTGCCAGATCCCTGGTACACTGAAGGAACTCAATAAATGAACTGAACAAACCCTGGTCTCTACTCACTCTTTCCACAGTAGATTTGGGAATAAATGGTGTACAATTATCACAACTATAACGATATTACACTGTCTGTGGATGGAAGAGAAGATACTATTTAACATTTATATTATCATAAATAGTACTTTCTTTGAATGATTGCCATATATAAGAGGGAGTCAATTTATTTGGTGTTATGCTAGAGGGCAGAATTAGGATGAATGGAAGAAAAAGTGATACAAACTTTAGCTCAATGAAATGGAAAAAGCATCCTTTTCACAACAGTCATCTGACAATAAAATATGCTGCCTTATGAGGCAAATGAGATTTTTTCTTACTAAAGAATCAAACGAAAACCTGATGGCTAGTTAGAATTTTTTTCTTATACTTCCAATGGTGAAAGATTTGACTAAGCTAACATCAGAAGTTCCTTTAAATTTTAACATACTATGGCCCTATGGAAATAAGGAAATTTATATAAATAAAATGACCATTTTCTCTCCTCACATAGATAAGAGCATAGAGGGAGAAACTGACTCAAGCACTGCAATATAATAACCATCTTGTAGCTCACACTTTTCTCCCTTTCACTTTCTGAACATCAAGAACATTCGACTATTTGCCTTGCATAAAAAAAATAACATCTTTTCTTTCCAAAGCTATGGCACTCACCTTCAACCTGGGAGATGGCCACCCACAATAAGACCATCAGTCTCCCTGGGGTTCTATCTTAATCAGATGTCAAAGAAGCTTAAACTTAAAAGAAAGCCAGATAAAAGAGAAAAAAGAGGTACATCTCAAAGTACATCTATCAGAGAACAAAAGTGGCTTTCTCAAACTTTATGTATGAATCAGTTTCTGGGAAGTAAGAATACGTCAATGACATCTTTTGACTGTTCCATCTTTTCAGATTTCAGGGGGCTTTCCAGACCTACTTTTATTTCAGGATTGTTTGCTTTCTTTTAAAAAAAGATTTTATTTATTTATTTACTTGTAGAGAGAGGAGAAAGGAGGGAGAAGGAGAGGAAGAGAAACATGGATTGGCTGCCTCTTGCACAAGCCCCAACCGGGGCCCAAACAACCCAGGCACGTGCCCTGACCAACAGTCAAACCGAAGACCTTTTGCTTTGCAGCATGACACCCAACCAACCGAGCCGCATCAGCCAGGGCAGGATTTCTTGCTTTTTGAAATTTGTATCTGCCTTAAGTTACCATAATCCTGATTCTACCTTCCCCCCGTCTTTTTTTTTTTTTTGCTTTACCATGAAATCTACAATAAAATTCAAAACCAAGAAAGAGCTTTTACTGAAGTTGATTTTATGGATTTCAGATAGAGCATTCAGAATGCAAATGCAGTTTTATTTTAAAATATTTAATATAAACACACAGATGGACAACACTTGCTAATTAGTTTCCTGTTTCATCTGTTAAACCAACTGTGAGCTGCATCATTTTAAGACGAGTGAAGATGACAGTGAGGGTGAGAAAAAATTCTGGGATTGGAGATTAAGGATAATGGCAGTTGATCATACCAAGATAACAAAAAAATAGCTAAGGACATAACCTAATTTCCTCAGAGGTCAAAGATAAATTCCTTAACTACAAATATTTTCTAGTTCCTACTTCATGTAGGAATAAAACTACGCACTACATGTAGCCATCATACACCCCTTCAGCCCCACAGGTGTTTAGGCATGGCGGAGTCAGATAAAGACAGAAGACAGCACAGTCTCTGGCTTGAGGTTCACAAGGTGGTACAGAAAACATATGGCAAAAATTTAGGAAAGTGAATAAAATTATTATCACTGACTGAATTCAAATATGTTAATTAAAATTAAAGTAAAAATGCATAAAAGAGAAATGATTTAAATGTTGAATGGGACAAAATAATTAATATTGATTTGGGATAATTAGGAAAGGCTTTTTGGAGGATATTTCTTTTTATGGGGGTCAGTAAGAAAACACTTTCTAAAAGTCCAGTAAAACCTGGAGGATATTCTTAGGAGAATCAGTAACATCAACTCTTAAGGATTAAGGAAGTCAACAGTAATAGTCACTAAAAGAGTCTGTCACTGAGAGTAGGAAGAATATTTTTTGTTATTAAACACATGCTTGTTAAAATAGAATGAATATGTTTGGTTAATCAATAAAAATCGGAGACCTCTGCTGATTATTGGTCTGAAAAGAAATCTATTATGTTGACTCAGAAATTAATTCTTTGCATTTTGTGCAGAAAAGGGAAGCAGGCAGTTTATCAAGATGACAAGAACAAATTGAATTCAGACCACATTTCCTGATAATTAGAGATTTCCATTTTTAGAACATTAGGTAAGCACTAGGAAGTCAGCATATGTTTCATTCACAAACTGGAAGATGTAAGGCACTGGGCTTTGCCCAAATAATCACTGTACTGTTAAGTCTATTTTGCTAATTCCTGCTAAATGTGCCAGTTTATAAAAATCCTATTTGCTATCTCAGTGCTTATTCCCCTTCTGTTCATGCTTTAATGTGAAGAGGCAGCCTCACAAATTGGCAGCAGCAGGAGCAGGCAATTCAAACCCACAACACCATCTATGACAGAGCCAAGCAAGCCCAGCACGACTAGAGCGGGGCCACCTTCTGTGATTTGCAGTTTTCCGAATGGGGAACCCTTTTCTCCATCATGGGAATTTCCCAGCCCCTTAGGCCTTGAAAGGATAAAAGGCCCAAATCAATAGTTTGGAAGCTACATTACCAAGCTGTTTTACAGCTGAAGTAGAAGTATAAACAGCTTAATAGTTAAAATCAGTTTCAGAAATAATATAAATTCAATTAATGTTAAATTTTATCTAAAAAGATTTCCCCAAGCAGATTCTGTGTATCTAGATCATGATTACTGCTTGTTATATTTTAGAGGTAAATGTGTAACATCATCTATTTAAGTCTGAGGGAGCAGCTCCTTAACTTTTTAAATTAGAAGCTTCCTAAATCCATTTGGAATTCTGCCCTTACCCCCATCTTATACTTCTTGTTCTTCAGAAATATAAAATGAATTGCCCCAGTTGGAAAAAATTTACATTGCACCTTTTCTGAAGAGGTGTCTTAGTCACTCTGTTGTCAGCACCGGGCTTTCTGGTGCTCCGATGGCTAAGGATTTCGGACTCACTGTAAGGGACCCTGTAAGGTTCTGTTGGGCAGTTACACAGTTGGAAATCTGTAAGTTCCATCGAAAGGCAGGGTGGTATACGAAAAGCTGCCAGGACTGTCTAATCCAGGAGATGTACTCCTCCCAAATTCTGTGGATGCAGTTACCAAAATACACCTTGTCCTAGGCATCATGGAGCTGATAATCCAGTGGGAAAGAAAGTGCCCTGGCTCAGTATGAGCAAACCCCTTTTCCACCGTGTTTAGGCCACAAAAAGTAGCAATTTCTTTATGAAATTTTATCAGGAAACTGAGGGAAAAGGAAGAAAAGTAAAAACAGAGAAGTACGCATGTGCCCAAATGACCAACATCTTAACCAAGGCTGGCCACGGCTGTCTTTGGTGGCACATGTAGTGACTGAGCCTATGCACCCACACAAACACCCTCATTTGTCTTGGACTCTTCCCCCACGGTAGGAAAGCAGTAGCTCATGCTTCCTTAGGAAGCCTGGTTACTGAACCAGCCATGGGGAAAAGAAAACTAGGGCATCTACGGACCCATATTCTCTCCAGCTGATGTTCAGTTGGTTATTCTGGATGATTGTTCTATACTTTAGTTGTAATTCCAGTTTGATCCTGGGTGCAGGTTAGTGTGGCTTACACCCACTCTGCTGCCATCTTGGACTCCCTGCTACTGACCTACATTCAATGTAGAAACAGGATGGAGCTTAGAAATAGTCTATCCTATATATGAGTAAAACTAGATGGTTCTTAGCTTTTATATGTTCTTACATATGGTTCTTATATATATACTCTCTCCACAAAAAAGGAGTCTATAAATTCACACTAATTTGTACCAATTAGGTAGAAATCTCTAGGCTTGACTAGTTTCATATTCAGGCCATATTTGGTGTTCCCCTCTTTCCTTTTCCTACGCTTCCTGACAATTATTGAGTAACTAGCTACTATGTGCTGCCACTGTCCTAATTGCCGCGAATAAAGCCATGAACAACTGGTTTTATAAGCCTACCAGCAGTTGAGGACAGTAGTTGTTTTATTTATCATTCTACTGCTGCTATTAACATATTGCATATGGAAGATATTCAGCAATTATCATTACATTAGTAAAATAAAAATTCAAAAACTCTCAAATAATTGTGTTATATGCCAAGATTTAGTTATAAATATGTTCATCATTTACTTGCAGTTGAGAAAGATTAGAAACAACCTATCATCTGACAACAAGGGATTATATAAATAGCTCATATTATACTTTATACTAGTGAATAATATGTAGGCATGGCATTAAAATAATATAGCAGACTACTATGTAATGATAGGGACAGATGTTTATAATATATTGAGTAAAAAAGGTTAAATAAAAATACAATTTCTTTGTTTTCTTACACACACATATATAGTCTACATGCACAGAATTAAAGAATGGAAGAAGAGTAATACTGGGAAATAGAATTATGGGTTAATCTCCATTCTTTTTTTAACCTATATTTTCTAAATTTTCTTCAATGAACATTTATTCATTCTTTTGTAAGATTAAAAAGTTACATTACAAATATATATCTAGGACAATGGCCTAAGGTATACATAATAAAACTGAACCAGGAATAAAAGATGATCATGTTATCCCCAATTTAAACTCTTTCAATGTCTTAATGGTATTAAAAGATACCATGCAGTCAGTACAAAGTTGACTCTTTCAGGAGAGTCTCTTTAGCACAGGTAGTCCCTAACTCACAGGTTATGTTCCCAGAGTATATATAAAAAATTGATTGTTTGGAACCTGGAACACATTTCTATAAAAAACAGTAATATAGATAGTGGGAAAGAGTCAAGGGTAGTTAAAAAAAAAACCCAAGCAAACCTTAATTTAGCTCACAGTGTTACTAATCTATTGTTGAATTACCAGCCTGAACTGGGAAACAAGATGGAGGACACACAAGGCATTTGTTTATGGTTATCTCGTCACCTACCTTGCTATACAGTTCTTTCTTCTTGCCAAACGCACTTCTTGTCAGGCCTCCTGTGTCTGGCTATACTGAAGTTCTGATGTGGTCTTGACCAGGGTTTGCCCTGTGCCTCAAAGAATCTCAGGTTCTAAATGATTTGCTCATGTTCATTTAGGACAGACTTACTGAGATGTGGATGTCTGATCTGAACAAATTCACATTAACATGTGAAGAACTCTCTAGGGTAGAATAATACTGAACACAAATGGATCTCTAAATATTAGCTTATCAGAAGGTATAGCAAAATAAACAGAACACGTTCAGCTAGTGTGGAGGATTTTGGGCTAAAATAATAAAACTTCTCAATAGGCTGGGCCTTGAGGGTCAGGGGACAAGGAGATGAACTGTCTGCTAAACTGTTCTTGCCGGTCATTCATGGCTTTTTTAACTCTTTCACTTCTCAAAAAGCTTTTTCTCCCTGACCTTCTCTTAAAGTAGTGACAGAGGAGCTTAGATAGTGAGTAGGGGAGGAGAAGAATAGGGGTAGCCATTTGTGAACCTGGGTCCTTCCTAAGTTGAATGAGTGTAGGTCTGACTACCAAATTATCATATATTCACACTGTGTGCACTCTCTTCTCGTTCTTTCCCTCTCTCCTCCCTACAGAAGGTAGTATGAACTCCCTCTCCTCCCTACAGAAGATAGTATGAACTCCCTCTCCTCCCTACAGAAGATAGTATGAACTCCCTCTCCTCCCTACAGAAGATAGTATGAACTTGATGTAACGAGTTATCCAAAGTAATAAATGCTGTAAAAGTAGCCCCATCAGTTTTGGGAGGGAAGGAAAAAGGGAAGAGATTAAAAAAGAAAGGGGCTTTTCTCTCCATGGAAGGGAGAGTCATCTGTCTCACTGTGTATAAGAAGCACTATTTAGAAATCTGGAGAGTAACCCTGAACTACTGTATTAAGCCTTCTTGCTATTGCCTCCACTTCTGTATCACCTAGAGATCTCAAAGTTTGCAATTCAGTTTCTTATAATTTACTTATACACAGTCAACATTTAGTTTAAAAATTAAACTAAATTTTCCTCTCTGCCTTTTGAAATATTCACAGCTACTATTTACTTACAAATTTTACTCATGAAAATGGATATAGCCTATTTAGATTATTGACCTTAATGTTAATGAACTGTGGGTGTTAACCCCAGTTCAAAGGGCAGCATGGTAGTACAAAAAGAGAAAGGACCTTGGAGTTAGACAGGCCTGGTTTGGACTCCTTACTCTGCCTTTTGCTAGCTGCATTAATCTGAACAGGCTATTTTTTTTTTTTTGAGTTTCAGTATTATTTATAAAATATGGATACGAGATACGAAGCTCTGATGTTTCATGAGGCTTAAATAAGAGAAGCAAGTAAAAGAATGTAGTATAGTTCCATGCAGGGGTTGGCAAAAGTAGGTTTACAGTTGTTTGTATAGAAAAATATATACTACAAGAATAAATAATGATACAAGAATAAACTGTGTTTCAGTACTCACAACTGTAAACCTACATTTGGTTATGCCCTATACATATAGTAGGTACTCAGTAAAGATTAGTGAAGACTGACATATTTGGGGTGAGAAGCCTGGAGAAAATGGATGTGGCCTGGGTAGAGAGGAAAGAGAGGAGTGGAATAGAATTGAAAGCTTCTTTGTATTAATAATTCTTATTAATAACTGTTTCATTAATCCTTAGTAACAAAGATTGGCACAATGCCTGACATAGCATAACTATGCATAAAAGCTTGTTGAATTATTACAGTATGCTTACCCATATATAATAAAACCTCAATTCTGCCACAGGCATATACTTTGTCCTTTAGAAAGATCATATTGGCAGCAGAATAGATGGTGAGTTAGCAGGCAACAAAACTTGAGGCAGGGAAACCAGATACGAGGCTAATCTTGTATGTCTGGACAAAAATAAATGGAGCCCCAAACTAACCCAGGATGGTAAGGATGAAGAGATTGGAATGTAGAGAAGAAATACTGAGGAGGGAAAAATCTCTAGGCCTTAAATATAGGTGCGAATATGAGAGAGGAACTATAATAACTTCCATTCAGGCTTCTTTTGGGTTGGGTGACTGTGTGGATGGTGGCAGCAATCACTGAAATAGAAGAACTACAGGAAATGGAACAAGATGCTAGTGGGGAGGGCATTGAAAAAGGTGGGGATGATGAATTTAGTTTTGGATATTGTGAGTTTGCAATGGATATTGAATTTAAAGACCTATCTAGTAAGCAGCTGAATCTAGGCATGGAACTGAAGACTGAGATAAGATTTGTGAGCCATTAGCATAAGAAATTAGAAGGACAAAAAGCCAGGAGCGAGCCATGTTGTCACCTACATTTAGGGAATGAACATAGGAAGAGGAACTACGAAAACTGAGAAAGGGCCCTGACTGGTGTAGCTCAGTGGATTGAGCGTGGACTGTGAACCAAAGGGTTGCTGGTTTGATTCCCAGTCAGAGCACATGCCTGGGTTGTGGGCCAGGTCCCCAGTGGGGGCCACATGAGAGGCAGCCACACATTGATGTTTCTCTCCCTCTCTTTCTCTCTCCCTTCCCCTTTCTAGGAATAAATAAATAAAATCTTAAAAAAAAAGAAGGAAGCATAAATTACAAAAGAAGCAAGAAGAAGTGGAAATGGTATATTGTTAAAGGGAAATGTATAACTGTGTTGAGAGAACTACATCTGGGGTCTGCAGGCATTTTACTTGTATTCACAGATACACACAATTTAAACAAAGCTTTATAATCCAGATGAAGGTTGATCAGCACTGATACTCTTCTATGTATCACAATGACTTCTATGGCTTCACAATGTATTTTTATTTAACCTTTCTTCTTTTTCTTTTTTAATGATTTTGTTTATTCATTTCAGAGAGAGGGGAAGGGAGGGAGAAAGAAACATTCATGTGTGAGAAATATCAATCAGTTGCCTCTTGCACATCTGGGGACCTAGCCTGCGACCCAGGCCTGTGTCCTGACAGGGAATTCAACCAGCGACCCACTGGCTTGCAGGCTGGTGCTCAGTCCACTGAGCCGCACCAGCCAGGGGTGATTTCATCTTTCTTTTTAACTCTACTTCCAAATTCGAGTTTTGGAACATTGTGAAAACATTTTTATTATTTTACTAGGATATAATTTAGAGTACACTTCTAATACATGTAATTTCAAGGGCAAAATCTATGTCTGTTTCAGCTTTGTATCTTCAATTGCCTTAAAATTTATAATAGATGCATGATGGAATTTACTACATCCTACTTTCTTTCTATGATTCATAGAGCAGCAGCTTGGTATCCTTGGGAACTTGTTAGAAATGTAAAGTCTGAGCCCACCCCTGATTTGCTGAATAAGAATAATTATTTTTAATAAGATCTCCAGGTGATTTGTACAGGTACACAATCAGTGTGTCCTGACTGACTGATTGAACAATGAATAAACAAACTGTATTGTTCTTATTTCTAGTTCACCTCTAATTTTAGCCCATGTGATACACCTTGGCCAAATTATCTTTCTAAAATAATGATTTGTTATGTCAGTTCTGCTTTAAAGAGCTCCAAATTTAACTAAACTGAGTAGTTCTGCCTGGAATGCAGTCTTTTTTTTTTTTTTAATTTAATTTTATTTTAATCATTGTTCAAGTACAGTTTTCTCCCTTTTACTCCCATTCCAGCCAGCCCGCCCATCCCTCCCCACTTCCCTCCCATTACCACCCTCCCCCTAGTTTTTTTCTATGTGTCTTTTAACTTTGTTCCTCTAAACCCTTCCCCTTTTCCCCTGAAACTCCCTCTTCTCTCTCCTCTGGTCACTTTCAGCCTGTCCTCTATTTCAGTGTCTTTGACTGTATGTTGCTTGTTTCTTTGTTTTGTTGTTTAGGTTCCTGTTAAAGGTGAGATCATATGGTATTTATCTTTCACTGCCTGGCTTATTTCGCTTAGCATAATGCTTTCCAGTTCCATCCAGGCTGTTGCAAAGGGTAGGAATGCAGTCTTTCAAAGTTTCTACCAAATTGACCTCCATTATCTCCCTTACCTGAACCTCCTCCTAATCAGTCTGGTCTGACTGGAGTGGCTATTTATTTCTACTTCTCTCTTTTTGTTGTTTCCATGTTTCCTACTCAACACACCCTCTTCTTCTAACTATATAAATCCTATGCATCCTTCATGTTCTAGCTAAAGCTTCGTTTTTATAAAACAGACCGCTCTCTCATAGCGATGCTTCTCTTCTGAGACATTGATATTTACTATTAGTAGGGACTTGTGATTATTAATCCCACTCACACCTCTGCCACTGCCTTGTATAATCCTAAGCAAATTCACTGAACATACTTGGGTTTTAAAATTTGTCTTTTTAGAGAAAAACAGTGGGAACCCCAACAGTATTGTTTGACACAACATGACAAAATATACCTCAAGGAATGTATTTGAACATACACATAATACTTAAAGATGAATGCTCTTAAAATACAGTTGTTAACTCTCAGGTATTTGAAGCATCCCTCCCATAATCTTCACTGTACCTTCTTTTTAAAATAAAATGTGCAATAAGCAAAGGCAAAATTCAGCCCAATTCAATCCAATCCAAATATGTTACACAGTCTTATTCTATGATTTTAATACTGATTGTTAAAATTGGGTATGTGATAAGAATAAGAGTTAGGAAGTAGAATCATGTATCAATAGAATTTCAAAACCAGACTCAAATCTGTTTTTAAATACAAGAACAGAGCTCTTACTCCCTCCTCTTATCTGTCATAGCTGAGTAAGGGTTGTGTCCTGGCTGACATTCTTGAGCTATTTCTTTCTCTGCTTTAAACACAGGGCAGTTTCTGTCCTGACCCTTCTTGTTGCCTTGGAGAGCTTCAGGTAGAGATCTGTGCAACAACGTTTACTTTCTTCAGTAAATGGTTACTTAGGAAAGAAAAGAATGAAGAGGGAAGGAACCTTCACAGAATATCAACAGGCTGCAGATTAATTGTACCTTGTTTCTTTTGCTAAACTCCCAGCACAGATTTCCATTAGAACAGTTATGGAGTCTTTCCTCCCACATTCCACCTCTGCATTCCCAACCATTTCCTTTGGGCCCTTTCAATACAGCATTCTACACTGAGGAGGTCTAGATTTGTATCAATCATATATTTTTTTAAAAAGTTCTGTTTTACAAAAGTATTTTAATCTTAGAAAAGGGTATACACTGGAGATCTGTATATCCTCAGAATTGCTTATAGTTCTGTTGTTCTTCATCTGCTGTTTTCAAGATGCATTTGGAGTTATATGTAATACGAACATTAATTATTAGGAAATGTCTACCACAAACCAACAGTGTGGGCCCCAGACAATTAAATATTAGCCTCTAAATATTAGATAAATATATGAACATCTCAGTGGTGTTTGGGCTTTTACACTAAGGTAATGGCAACATATAAAGTATATGAAGAAACTTTTTTTTTTGTATACAAGAGTACCAAAATAAAAGAAAATGGACAGAATTATAGTCCAGAACAGATTGGGATTACAATGACACACACTCCCCAGACCCCCTCTGCCTTACACTATTTCCTACAGCTCATACTGCTCTTGCAGGGAGGGCTGGAGCTGTGGGAGACAGGAAACAGGGCCTAAACAATCGGGGGAGTTTGTTCTACAGTTTCAGGCCTGTTTGTGTTGTTGAAACTCTTCGTGTTGTCCTATCTTTCCTCAGAAGTTAACTTGCCTTTTTAAAAGATGTATCTGTGTCAGGATAAGTTTTAGGTGTTTGAAGTGTATATGGAAGGAGAGGTTACTAGTCAGGTGCAAATTCAATACCTACCCCTACCCACCCCGCCCCCTTTATTTCGGTGGTTTGTTTCTACTGGGCTGGCAAGCTTGGATCAGGGCCACAGTAGGCAATCCGCGAGACTGGCTTCACCAGCATGCGTTCTCTGGGGCCACTACTTAGCTATGGGCTTCTCTATGGACATCCAGCAAAGATAAGTCATGAAGAATCTAAAAAGAATAACATTTGAAAATATGTCTCACAGCCTCTACTCCAGTGTCCTCAAAGAAAAATAAAATCAGGAGGAAAGAGGAGATCTTTAAAAGGTGAGATGATAACCTACTGATTCCCAGGTTACCGAGGATTTGATGTGCTGTGCCCAGGCTGAGCCCAGGCTGGGTTTAGAGGTGTGAGAGCGTGTGTTGTGAAGTGGTACATCAGGGTCTCTCTAGAAGCCCATTTGATTCCCGAGAAAGCCCTCGTCTCAAGGGACGAAGGGTCAAGGTATAACGAGCCTTCCTCAGTGACAAGGCGGTGATGAGAGAGAGGGAGCTTGTGGGTGACAGACGCATCGTGGTACCCACCACACAGATCTGTCTTCTAGTTTTGTCTCCACCTGGCTGATACTTTAGGGTTACTGAAAGCAGGCATGCCTCTGGAGACCTGGAGATAGTGCCTGGTGAAAGGTGGCTGAGTAGCAGTGTTGCATGGCGGCGGGACGCTCAGAAAGAGCAGGCGTGCTTTTGATCGCATGGGAAACACAGCTGGAGCTTCCCAGAGACACTTGGGCATTTAGCAGAGGGGTGAGCTGATGCAGTAAATATGCTGTTAGGGACAGACATGACAGTCAGCGTGCTTCCCTTTGAACTTGTAAGTGGGTGGAGGCTGGACAAACTCGGATTACATAAGGATACAAAAATAAATATAGAAGCCCTCGAAAGCAATTGTACTTAAAGCTCAAAGAATCAGTTAATGCTAATTTTGACATTCTCTCGTACTCTTCTTACCCATGTCTTCCCTGTTACTGTGTCTTGAAACAGTAAAAGTATGAGTAGGAATAAAACACTATCACCATTAGTTCCACTAGGATGAAGACAACACTATCGAAAAAGATTCCTGTAAACTTAATATACTCATAGGATAGCAAAATATTTCTCTTTCTGTAATAGGCATTCTAGGAAAACATCTGTCCCTAACAGACACGGCAGCTCCACAGTTCTTTGGCTTCTGAAGAATGAAAATAAGTGAAATTACGGTATTTAATTTTGATCTCTTTAAGCAAAAATCCCACCTAGTTAGTACTCCCAAAATTCCTATTTGTACAAGAACAACTTAAAAATAAATCCAGTACTTACTTGTCTCCGACAATTCCCAAGTTGATTGTGGGGTAACCATGCTCCTGAATCGTGGCTAAGAGGGTTGAACGGTTGCTGTCTCGAATCTTTCCTGGTAAGAGGTCATCTTCAGGATTTAGCAGCTACAAGGCCAAAAAAAAAAAAAAAAAAGCCCACCACAAATTATTCTCTCAGGATAATGTTGCCTATTGTTAGTGGAAAAAATATACCTAGTAAACAGAGGTTAGTGTGTCTAGCATCTATGACAGTATTTGGCATGTAGAAGATATATGCTCAAAGGATCTAGAATAAATATTGAACATCTAGGAAAATGAAAAAATGGTGTTGCAAAAATTTAAATGGTGACTAAACAGAAGGACAAATATCATCCCAGCTCTGGCTTATTCGACATTAGTGCCCTGGAGATGCTGGTCTCCCCAGGTGTTGCTTACCAGGGCAAACTAAATAAAAGGACTTTGACTTTAACTCCCAATAGTATTTTCCAATTTCTTTCATTGAGACCATCTGAGGTAGAGACTGTGTGACGTGACAGTCTCGAGTTTGAAGAGAACGGTCATTTATCTTTTCTTTCAAGCTTTTGATCTCTTTTTTGAAGTGGAATAAATAATACCTAAGAAGTTAAGCTTATCCGAAGGAGAAAGAGACAGATGTCTTATCTCTTTATTAGCAAACTTGAACAAGTAATATTTATTTACAAACACAGTGCCATGACTCTGAACTGAATCACCCTTTAGAGATTAATATCTAATGTCATAAGTCTGTAAGGAAAATATAAGAAGCTTCTGCTACGTTCTACTGAGACAGCTGTAGAGAGTAGAAGGAGGATTATGATAAGGTTCACGTTCAAGTTGGGCAAACAAGTTATGCCTTAATTTCCTCATTTATAATACATAGGGGTGAACAAAAGTAGGTTTATAGTAATAATATAAATAATAGTACAATAATTAATAAATAATACAAGAATAAATTGTCTCATGTACTCACAACTGTAAACCTACTTTCGCCTACCAATGTATAGTAATAATAACTACCTTACTATAGTAGTTGTTAGGATTAACTGAGATAATGAATACTCTGTTAATATAGGTAAATATATCATAGGTGATATTCTCTGTTTTCTTTCTGATATGATACTGAAAGAGCACCTATTTTCCCCCTAATTGTTCTCATATTGTTATTCCTAGATGCTCATATAGATTAAATTAGTTTCTAATGTGAACGTGGATTTAGCTTTATTAGATTATAAAATACTCAAGAGTAGGGAGTCCTTACATACATGCATGCACACACACAACATACAACTTCAGTTTTATATATTAATTTTAAGATGCACTTTGATTTCAGAAATATACAATGAAAAAACTGTACACATTTGAGGTGAGAAAAGTCTGGAATATCACCTAAGGAGGTTGATGTAAGCCCGCACATTTAGATGTCCAGGCTGTTCATAAAGCCAGTCACAGGGCTCCATGTCTCACTTCTCGCAAACAACCACCTCTAGCTCCTTCATTCTTCCTTTCGACTCATGTGGCTGGACCTTTGCCTTTACGTTGGAAAAATAGTACCTTTGCAACTAACTGTCCCCTTGTAACAGCTGGAGAAAAACTCTGATTGTCTTACTCGGTGTCACCTGGGAGTCTTCTTCATATACTGCACTAATTTAACTTAATCAGATGCCATGTGACATTGCAACCCACTTTCATTATTAGTCACTGGCTGAGCTTGAAAAATTGTTATTGCAGTGCTAATATAGATTAATTTTCTGATCTCAATTAACACACTGTTAATGAAGTCATTATAATTTTATAAAGGCCAGGGCTTGCAGCCCGTTAACTCCATTAATGAAATAACTTGTTTTAGATAGAAAACTGTGTGCTTTTATAATTTTTTTCCACAGCATGGTACAGACCACCAACTAAGTAAGATTCCTCTGTTATTAGTATGTTTTCTTGCCATTCATGCTCCTCTCTGCTATTTTGCTGTGAACAGTTCCAGAAATAACAGAACAATTAGAGATCACTAGAAAATCAGTTATTGTCTGTAAAATTGACATAATGAAATAATAGCTAGTTAAATGAGGGGATGGGATTTACAGTGTATTTTAAGTATTTTCAAAGAAAGCATAAGGAATTGAATGGAAAATTATAAGGCTGAAGATGCTGCAACAGAAAAAAGTCACAATAGTCCCCTTTAAAACTGAATCTTAATTTTTGGTATTATACTTCTGGTCATCTCTGGAATGATATCTGAAACTTATTACAGTTAAAATACAAAAGAAATAAAATACAAAGTAGTTGTAGGGACAGTGTACCAGCCACAAGGAACAATATTTCACAGACAAATTAAACTGGCTTTGAAGAGCAAGGGCCCTGGCTTTGGGTTCAGGATGGTGGACTAGGGGGATCCTGAGCTCTCTTTCTCTAATCGACACCAACACTGGAACTATATAATACTTACTACCTCCGAGAACTACCTGAAGACTAGCAGAAAAAATTTTCTACAACTATGGATATTTAAAAAAAAAGCCACACTGAGACGGGTAGCAGGGGCAGAGACTCAGTCTAGTTAGACCCACCCTACCCCCTACTCCGTGTGCAGTGACCCGCAGCTGGGGGGGGGGGCGCATCACAACAGCAGAGCTCCGCCCCTGAAGAGCGAGCGAGGGGTCAGAATCCCAGCCTGGGGGTCCTGCACCAGGAAGAGGAGCCCCTACCATCTGGCTTTGAAAACCAGCAGGGGTTAGGTCTGGGGAGCCAAAGGGCTGCAGGAAACTAAGGTTGCACTCTTCCCAAGTCCCAGCACAGAGACAGCAGTTTGAAAAGCACCTGGGTCACACGTAAAGGTGACACACTGACTAATTTTAGGACATCTGCTGGAGGGACAGGGATCTGCTGGGACTTTGTCCAGAGTCTGAAGAGCTGGTGGGCACTCTTTATTTCCCCCTTTTACTCTCCTTCCCTACACCTGGTCTGATGCTGGCAGGTGCCATTTCTGACGCTCTCCATTAACCCTGCTAACACGGTTTACCTTACCTTGGTGTTTCCCTGAGGACCCACACAGGATCCAAAGTGGTTCCTGACCTGCCACACCTGGCTGGTGGCCTCGGTCAGCACCAGCACACAGCAGAGTGTCTGTGGCAAACTGAGGCTGAGCCTTGCGGCCAGCCACACCGGAGGCCTGCCCTCCCCACTGCCACACCTGCAACAGGTGCAGCCGGGCCTCACAGGCAGCCGGCCTGACACCAGCCTCTCCTGACAGTGCGTTCAGAGCAGCTGTGGCCCAACCACAACAGAACACCTATCAATAATCACTTTAAACGTAAATGGACTAAGTGCTCCATTCAAAAGACATAAGATGGTCAAATGGGTAAAATAACAAGACCCTTAGATATGCTGCCTACATGAGACTCACTTCATATCAAAAGACATGCAGACACTAAAAATAAAAGGAAGGAAAAAGATATTACATAAAAATGGAAATGAAAGCTGAGATAGCAATATTTTTACCAGACAAAATCAACTTTAAAGCAAAAACTAAAAGAAGAGACAAAGAAAGACCCAGAAATTCCATTCCAGGCACTTATTCAAAGAAAACAAAGCAGTAATTTGAAAAAGATACATGTACCTCCATGTTCATCGAGGCATTATTTACAATAGCTATGATATGGAAGCAGCCTAGGTGTCCATCAATAGATAAAATGGATATACAGGAACACACACACACGCACACACACACACACACACACTGGAATATTACTCATCCTTGCAAAAGAATAAAACCTTGCCATTTGTGACAACATGGATGGACCTAGAGGGTATTATGCTAAGTGAAGTCACAGAAACACAAATACTGTATTATTTCACTTATACGTGGACTCTAAAAAAAACGCAACAAATGAACAAACAAAACAAAACAAACAGACTCATAGATGCAGAGAACAAACTGACGGATGCTTGAGGACTGGGAAGTGGAGCAACTGGCTAACAGGTGACGGGGATTACAAACTTGTAACACAAACACATCACGAGGGTGTGAAGTGCAGCACAGGGAGTACAGTCAGTAATATCGCAGTAACTTTTACGGTGACAGTGGTTACTTCTCATGGTGATCACTCCATAAGGTATATAAATGTCAAATCACTGTTGTACACCTGAAATATACTATCTAATATAACATCGTATATCAATTAAACTTTAATTAAAAAGAGCTTTACATTTTAGAATGAACAAGGAAAAGTAAATAAAACATAACCCATTGTCTCCATACCTTGTTACTTTCTTAGCTACCAGATGTTACATTTTGATTCCTGTTTCTGTTATTGTCCATGGTACCAATGTCTTCCCAGCTTTCAAACATTTAACTTTGATTCTGTTTTTCCCCTTTGCAGTCTGATATCTTTCCAAATGTCTCAATCATTAAGAACATCCTAATCAATATCCTCCTTGACCCAATGTTTTCATTCACTCTCTTATCAATACTGCCCATCCCCCAATTTCAGGCATTCACTAGGTCTGAGTTTCCGTAAAGGCCTTATAATTCACTATCTTGCTTATAAAGCCCTTCCTTCTGAGAAATAAAACAGAAACATCAACTTGCAAGATAAACTGTATCAAACCATGATATATAACTCAAGCTATCTTAAGTCAAATTGTTTTAACAGAAACTTGTTCAGACCTATGTGCTCTATGATAAGACTGGACAAATTGAGACCTGGGTTAAGTCTACATGGGCTCATATTCTGTAAAGATAAGACTATTTCAGCAACTCACTTATTTTACAAAATCTGACTAGCTTCTGCCTAGACCTTACAAACTTTTACCTTAAATCCACCCCATGACAAACTCTCAAAATCCTGTAAGTATCCTTCTATAACTTCCCCTTTTTGAGACACCACTGAGCCTTTGTCAAGGTGGTGATCTCCCTTGCTCAGAAACTCTCACATATCTAGTTTTGGATGATCAACGAGTTTCCTTGGTGGCCCTTGTATCAGGACTTTGATGGTCACTGAGCTCCCACCAAGACTTGGGCAGGACCCCTTGCTGTCAGTAGTTTCATACTGGTTACACTGCACTTCACTGCGGTCTCTTGAGCCTCTTTGGTTGGGGGGTTCTTTATCTGTGGTAATACGTCTAGCACTTACGCCAAAGTGAGCCATATTTATTTTGTGTGTTGTAAGAATACTGTTCCCAGGACTTTTTGGTTATATGATTAAATTTGTCCTAATTTTCCTTTTCAGATTGTGGGAAAGACAGCTCAAGGAATGGGGAACATTTTCAGGTAAAGGGAAGGCAAAATGAGGGAACCCTCATCTAGTCCAGTTTGACAAGTATTTTTTAGCTTTATTTTTTCCATAAAGGTCACCAGTGAGGTCATCTGCCAGGAGCGAGAAAGCAGGGCTGCTGCTGAGGTTTGAAGAGGGTGTCGAAGGCATAAACAAACTACCTACTGCAGGGATGTACCAGGAAGTCAACAAGACAGTTATACCAGAATTACTGAGCAGCTCTTCAGTGCCAGGTTGATATTAAATGGTAGGAATCTGCAGTGGTAATTTCAGTTTTATGAATTTTTTCAGTAATGTTTTTCTGCTTGGGAGCAAAATTGTAGGTGGAGGATAGAGTCATCCAGTTTTGGTATTAACACAGTAAACAAGGAATACATTAAAGAAGTGAAGTAATGTGAAGTGTTAGTGAGGCAACTTTAAAGTAGGGAGCCATGGTCTTCAATCTAGACGAGAAGTATAATATGCCTTGAAGAAAGTAATGCCAATCTAACCTGATAGATTTCAGATACTTCTACTGAAAAGTTGGAGAAATGAAATTTAAGAAAGCTCTAGTGGGAAGTATTGTGGCATAGTGGGAAAAAGTTATTGCAGCGAAATGACTTAGCTATGAAACAAGGCTACAGCACTTACACAAAATCTTTTAGGAAAATTGCTTTGTTTCTGACTGTCAATTTTCTGGGTAATTATACTAACCTCATAGTGTTACTTTAGTTATAAAGCACATAGCAGCTCTGGGTTTAGTAGGTACTCCACTTCTTATTCTTTCTCTTATTAGTGGGGAAAAGGATATTAAAGATTCTAGCTTTAAAATAGCAGTTGCTTGTGGAAGGCCCCAAATAATATTACATAAAGGTTTTAGATAGACTGTATATATTTAAAGTTCAAACTTGTTTGTGCAGGCCTCTGCTATTGATAGTGGCCAAGAAAATTATAAAAAAAAAATGGAAGAGAGAGAGAAAGAGAACTTGAATGAAGGAATGAGTTATAAGATAGGGCTGTATGTAACTGAAACAGTACCGTACAAACTAGAAGGTACTGTAGGTAAGTAGATAACAAGCATGCAATTTGACTTCTTGAAGATACTGCCAGCTGGCCAACTGCTGTCCAGTCTAGAGACCTGTAGGTCCCTATCTAAAGTTTAATGAGGATAAGAATGTATTTTATGAATGAAGAGATCAAAATCAGAGAATACAATTGGGAAATATAAAGGTTGGTAAAGAGGAGGAAGATACACGTACAACTGCCTCCTAAGAGTAAACTTGCATCTCTTGCCTTCTATTTATACATACTTCCTACATGACTTTAGTTAGTCTCATGATTTTAAATACTATGTATATCCTAAAAAAAAAGAAAGAAAAAGAAAAAACCGTACTATGTATATGCTGGTAACTTCCAAATATACATTTTAGCTCTGTTTTTTTTCTTAAGCTCCAGACTACATATGTTAATTGCCTACTCAATATTTCTACTAGGATTTCTGATAAGTATCTCAAATTTAACATGTCCAAAATAGAATCTCTGATTTCTACTGCCTAAATCTTTCTCATTTGGGTAAATGATAACTATCTCTAGCATTGCTCAGGCCAGAAAGTTTGGAGTTCATCTTGATGCCTCACTTTCTCTTATATACTGCTTTGAATTCACTAGCAAAACTTATTGGCTTTATCTTCAAAATATATCTTGGATCTGATTATTTCTCACCATCTCCACTCTGCTACCACTCTGGCCCGAATCTCTTGCTGGAGTATTGCAGATCCTTCTAACTAGTCTCTCTGCTTTCTTCCTTTTCCTTCCTATGTCACATACCACATAGAAGCCAGAGTTAACATTTAAGAATTTAAGACATGTTATATAAAAAAAAAAGACATGTTATATTTTACTTTATGTTTTCCTTCCTCAAATGGGCTATTTAGAAAAAATGATATTGTTTCTATTACCTCTCCAACCACATCTCCTTTTATCTTGCTGCTTCCCCTTTATACTTCAGCCACATTGACCTCTTTGCTGTTCCTCCAACAGAACAAGCATGCACCTCACCTCAGGGCTTTTCTGTTTGTTGTTCCTGCTGTTTGGAACACAATTCCCTCTACATGACGTGTGCCCTCAATGCCTTCTGAGTTCCACTTTAATTTTACCTTATCAGTGAGGCTTGATTACCTATCAGGTCAGGTCAAGACAGGAAAACCAAAAGTTCTCTAGGTATTTCAAATGGAAGTGGGTGGGAGAAAGGAGGATTTAATACAGGGAACTGGTTACCTACGTATTGGTTACTAAAGATCAGTAACTGCAGGAAGTCACCATAATCCCCAGGGCTGCTGGTGGAAAGTGATATTACTTAGAATTATATTCTAAGAAGATTATATTTCTGGTAATTTCCACCTACAAATATGTTAATGCACCCCAATGGCCAAACCTAACTGTACCGCAGCTGGAAATATAGCCTGAGAAACAGCGTTTTCAGGCTTCCAGCCTTATTGTTTAGGGGAGAGTATAAAAGGGCTAATGTGGGGTAAGTTTCAACATATAATATTTGGCATATACCTCTTCCACTACCACTCTTTATCATCTGATCCTTTCTTTTTCTTCATTTCATTTACTGTGTATTTGTTTATTAAATATCAACCCCCCAATCGCACCCACCAGAATATAAATCTGTAAGAGCAGGGAATGTGTCTACTTTCCATGCTGCTATATCCCCAGGAGTCAGAACAGTGCCTGGCATCAGTACAGCAGCCTACTAAAGGGAAAGGATGGTGGGAGTGGTCTGCCCTGGTAGAGAGGAACATTTTATCACTGGTATTCTTTAAAATTACCAGTACAGGGTGATAATAAAAAGCAGACTGACCTGTAGTCAGTTTTATTATTGGTTTCTAATTTTCTACAGATAATGCATCTGCAGGGTAAAGGATTAATAACAAATTTATCCATCTCTAAGGATAAAATTGACCTTGGGTTGACTTTATAACTCTTTTCTCCTGAAAATTTGATAATGATGAAATGTCAGCTTGTTACTAGGCAACATTTCTATGGTAAAAATGATAAAAAATACCTTGCATATATACTGGAAGGAACTATTATACAAATAAACTATAAACACCTAGTGTGAAACTATAGAATTGGGCTTCTGCGAATGTGGTAACCCTTGTAACTGGGCGTTTCTCTCATGAGGACCCTAGACGCTGCCTAAGATTGCAAGAACACTAATTCCTATGTAGGACCCGGAGCCCCTAAGTTGGTGGATCCCATACTCTTCTAGTGAAATTCTTCTTCCCTTGCATCTGAATGTCATTTGAAGGGCAGAGGAAATACTCTTGGATGGCTATGTGCACTGCCAAGAAGATTGGTCCCACTGAAGAATGCCTGCTGCCACCCCGCTTGATGTTGAGTTTTCTTTCCAATGTCAAAGTACACTGGTTGACAATACAGTGTATTTACATCTTATAAGTCCGAAGTTTAGAAAAGAGAACCCCTGGTGGGAATTCCAGCATTTAATGAATTGTTCAAAGAATATTAACTGAACAAATGCACGACTTTGGAAACATATGCCTAAAATTATATAATTACTGGATAGTATTAACTAAATTTTAACATACACAGTTTGTTGAAATCAACAAGGGTCCACAGAGGCTACACTGTGGTAGTTGTGGTCTATAACTGTACCTCCCAGATTCTGATGTAATTCCCTTATCCTGAACAAGTTCATGTAGTCACAAAATATTGCAGGTTTTAAATATGGAATACACAAACATCTTGTATGACAATCTTTGGTTTGCCTAAGGCCACTGTTCTGCTTACCAATATACCACATTGAATTCAAGAAGTGGACATATGTGATGCCGTACACATCAGGGGAAATCAGAACTAATACTTAAGGAGAGTTGTGCTATGAATGACTAAACAGACTTCCACACTGACAGACAAGTGTAATTTCTTTTGGCCTCTGAAAATAAGTGAATAATATTTTTCCATTGTTTTTTGGCTGTTTGAGGATCTCAAACCTTTAGGAGAGATACTATGCTTTATTTATCTCTTGTACCCCCAGTTTCTAGCATAGTGCTACTCATAGAGGTATCCAATAAACATTTGTTGAATGAAACTACATGATCATAGAGAACCATGACAACAGCTAATTTTGGATTAGAATAGCGGAAGAATGTTGAGCTAGGTCGAACCGGAAATTACAGAATTTATAAGCATTATTTTCTTAGAAAATCACTAATGCAACAGGCCAGAGAAAGTAGAGGAGGGAGGTCATACAGAATCTATCAAAGCCTCTCCTCCTAGGATTATCGGGTCTATGAAAGCCAGAAATTAGGACTACAAATTCTTCCTTAGATTTCATAATGGAAATTTCTTCTCTATTTTCATCCCATCACCTTTTCCTACCAGCAGTGAGAACCTTATAAAAGAGTATAAAAGATAGCTTTAAAAATATTGCCAATATACTTTGGGGATAACTGCGAATATTAGTACAGCTCTACAAAAGCATCAGGAAGAATACAAGAAATATAGCTGAAACAAAGTTGCCTAATAGCTAGTTATTTATGAGTTTGCTCATTTTATTTAGTTTTCTTACTTAGATGTGCAAAACATATAAATAAATCACAAATAAGAGTAGTTCATTTAGTTCAAAATAAATTACTTTCTGATGTTAAACATAGTGTTAGTTGGTCCTAGGAAAATTAAAACCATCGCCCTGGCTGGCGTAGCTCAGTGGATTGAGCGCGGACTGTGAACCAAAGCATCGCAGGTTCGATTCCCAGTCAGGGCACATGCCTGGGTTGCAGGCCACGGCCCCCAGCAACCGCACATTGATGTTTCTCTCTCTCTTTCTCCCTCCCTTCCCTTTCTAAAAATAAATAAATAAAATCTTTAAAAAAAAAAGAAAATTAAAACCATCACTATGCAATCAACTGAAAAGAATGTTTTGGGTCAATCACTAGTTTTAGGGAATGACTAGTACAAATATACCAGGAAGTAAGCAAATCTAGAATGTTGATTTACCTCCCTATTAGCAAAACAAAATATTTTATTCTTTTTTTGTTCTTTCCAAAAGAACTATAAGGGTATACAGAGAGCCTTGAAAATGTTCATTCCCAAGACACGAAAGATTAAAAACAATGGTAACAAATGGCTTATTTTCAGAACAAAGTTAAAGCTAGAGAAAGAGAGAAGGAGAAGAAAAAGGAGGAGGAGGAGGGAGAGGAGAAGGAGAAGAGAAAGGGGTCCTGTTAATCTTTCTATAAATAGTAAGTTCTACAGAAATTAATTTAAAAAAATACCAATAGTTTCTGATTCTCATCTTAAGCTTTGAATTTCCAGCAGATTCAGTTTTCAATATTCCTAATTTGACATTAGAATCTCCAAATGAGTTTTTGTATAACCCAAGCAGAACAGGAATAGAAAACTTTTCAAGAATTCTCAGAAAAAGACTGACTAAATTCCCCTTCCTAAAACAGGGCTGAGATGACATTTTGACATATTCTAAATAGCATGCCACTAGAGATGCTATCTATAGAGGGAAATAAAACCTAATTATCAAACCCTTCCTGGTGATAAAGATCCCATGGAATTCTGGCAGGAAGAAGGCTAGTCATGGTATCCCAATTCATTGTCCTAATAGACTAAGCACTGAGTGTGCACAGCTGAGTATCTATAGCTATCCATCGACATTCTTACATTGCACTGTGTGTATAGAAAGGCCACTGGTTATAATATTTCATTTTAATAAGTGACAGGAATTATTTATATGTAATTTCTAGTTCTTCCTTCTCATCTTCTATACGTGAACCATCCTGAAGCCAATTTTTATTTCTCTGTCAAGGGAACATGGTAATATCTATAATCCACCATGTTCTACCTAAAACACAGGTGTCAGAAACACTTTTATCTGAAAGTCTCATTCCCCCCACCTCCGTTTTACCTCATTCCCCGTTGACATGACCGCAACCACCGGGAACTTGTTAACTTCCACTTCCGTGACGCCGACAGTTGCCAGAAGACCGATCTCTGAGGGGCCCATGTGGGTCCCTTTGGCCAACACGCATTCTCCTCTTTTAATGTCATGGCCAATGGGTCTGGAAGTCAGAGCAAAACCGTAAGCACGATGAGGAAGAATGTTTTCTCAACTCAGAGGGAAACGCTAGTGTCAGAGAAGGAGGGCTCTCATGGGGAGAAAAATGGCAAGAGATTAGGCAGGAGTAGAATAAGGAATAGAAGAGATTCTAAAAACTCCATGCTTTTAAAATTAAAAATATTAAATCACATCGAAGACAGAAACAGGATGTGTATCTATTATTGCTAAACAGGAATATGGCACTTCATGTTTGAAAATTATTTTACAAATTGCTTTGTACCACATTATTGTCAAAAACACCAAATGCAAATGTTCTTTGATATAAGGAAAGAAATTATACAGCATTAGTGATAAAAAACCTATAGCTTGTTAATTTTCTGGTGAGGAGAATAATATTAATGAGATTACATCTATGGAAATAATTTCCATTTGGGCCCTTTAGGTTGGTCCAGTTACATGTCTGCATCAGTCCATTCACCTTGGCCCCCTAACATAGGGGTGGGAGAAGTGTAGCTCTGTCACAAGGAGATTTGAGCAAATTAGTATGAATGAAATCAGGGTAAACACATTCCACTGTAAGAAAAATAATGTAAAGTATATGTTCCACTTACGGTAGGACAGTGGTCTCATCTTTGCTTCTGACTATTTCATTTGCCTTTACCATCCCCATGAAAATGTAGGCAAGGCAGACATGGGATGCAGAATCCAGAAAATTCACTTTCCTACTTGTTAAAACCCTGAAAGCTAATGGTTAATTGACTGGGCTGTGGATTTATAATAGCCATGCTCTCCTAAGTTCAAGATCACGTAGGAACAAAAGTTAGCAACACATTCTATATGCTATGAACTTACCTGATATCTTGGCCTGGCCGGGCTTGCACCAGAATTCGGACTTCAAGTTCTTCAGTGCCCTATAATAAAAGGAATTCTTGTAATTTCAGACAAAACAGTTTAAGAGAATTTCTGATCAATAAAATTTAGCTACTCAGATGCTTTTATCATCAGTCAGGCCCAGAATATATACAAATAAAGAGAAACAGAAAACCATTTGCTAAACCCTTTGAACACGATGAATTTCTATCACAGGTTTCTGCTAAATTAGGTTTGATGCTAAGGAATAAATACAATATTTTCACACTTTAAAAAATATATACCAATTAAAACACTAAGTCTTATTTTGTAAGTAGCATTCTCAAGGAAAACTAATTATATATATACACAGGGCAGGGCAAAAGTAGGTTTATAGTTGTTCGTATGGAAAATAATACAATTAATAAATAATATGAGAATAAACTGTGTTACATACTCACAAGTGTAAACCTCCTTTTGCTCCACTCTGTATATGTATTTGGCTACCCTAATAGATGCAGTGAACATGTAAGGAGATAACCTATCTCTTCTTTCCCAAGAATCATGGGTTCAATACTATACCAAGGTTCCCAAATTATCTGTAGAAATTTCAGTGAAGGACTGATCATTTGCCTGGTAGTAAATTTCTGTGAAGTAATAATGATCATCAATTTTACACTGATGGGCTGTGAACACCACTGTGACACCGCAGCTGCATCTTGTCATCTGGCCGAGTCTGTGGACGCACGTGCTCTGTATTTCAGTGCCCTGCTGGCTTCCGGGCGGCAGTAAATCTGCCGGGCAGTTTTACCAGCAAGCAGTGTGATCTGTATGCTAGGAGTTGAATTTTATAAGCCTGACATGTGGGAAGATGATATAAAAACTCCCCAGGTCAAGAAAAGTGGCTGTCTCTCAGCAGAGCCAAATTTTACTATATGCCAGACCAGGAGAATATTATTAACTCCAGCTTTTAAAATATGAGATATCTTAAACTTCTTCACAAAGCAATTAAGATAGCCAGTCATGAAAACCTCAGTTGAAACTATTTTTTTTTTATTGGTGGCTGATCTTCTGGTTTCAATAATTGCCACCAGTTTCAGTGAAATGAAGGCCTAATTAGACCAAAAACGGCCCCAATGTCCTTCATTCCAGGCAACAGAGGGAGAACTGGCATGAGTTTAATATTTCCAGGCTGTCATTTGGCGGCACACATTCTCCTAAAGTACAGATACCAGAGCTGAGTGCCACTTGGTTCACATGTTTGGCTTAGTGAAATGTTCAAGAACTTGCCCAAGTGTTCTTTGTTAAGTTCTTCCTATTAAATTCTCCTTCACATTTTATCAGAAGGTAGTTTCAATTAAGAAATTTCTCAGCTAGAAGTTATGCCAACAATTAGTACCTCTGCTTTTCTATCTTGAGCCAGTTTCTTTCCTTGTTTGCACGTGAAATTTCTTGGAAAAAATGTGGTTCAAAGTCTGGTATAATCACAGTGATGATCATAAAAACATCTATAACAAAAGATTTTCAAGCCTAAGGCAATTCCTTATTTAGCGGAGACCCATACACTACATTGTAAAACCCTCACATGACCAAAAACACCAGGTTGATCTCATAAACATTGCAGAAAATGGGCATGACTTAAAATACTGCTGCAGGAATGCAGTGATAAGACCTGGTGATGACGTACATCATCGGACTCCCTGATAAGTTCGGTGTCTTCTACTTGTACGACGGCATCAGCACCGCAGGGGATGGGAGCACCTGTTGTAACCCGCATGACTTGTCCAGGCATTACTGTCTGAGTTGGCTGGAAATACAAACATGTAAGAAAGAGCTGATTTACTTTACTGCTGCAAAGGAAATGTAACATTTTCCTACAGGAGATGTAACATTTTAAGAAACAAACCATAAAAGGAAAGTCTTACAGTCTTATTCATTTTGGGCCAATGTAATGAAAGCTACCCACAAACAGGTAGATTCACACCAAGAGGCTTTAACTTGATTTATGGTAATGACCATAATGATATTATATTTATTATATAAATCTATATAATTATAGATATCTTTCTTGGTGCTCCGTTTTCCCTTTTGAAGAACTGCCACTTAAATTTGCCACTACTGTCTCTCACTCAAATAATGTGGTTTTTCCTAATATGTGTAAAGTGACTTGAGAATCAAGGAAAAAAATGCCATGTGATGTGATTTCTGTGAATGACAACTATGAAGAACCAGCACATTAGTCATTGCCTGAAGTTCTGATATTTGAGAAATGTAATTTCTCAACTTTTTGGTTAAATACAGGCAAGTCAGAAAAATAAAATTATTGTCCTTGAAAATATTTCTAAAACATATTAGCTCACCTTTCAATTAATAATAAAAAGTCTAGTTAATATAATTAATTTTAAAGTGATTCCAGTGTATGTACTGATTTAGGTGAAACACTATATCCAAAGTTTTCACCGTATGAATGGTATAGGAGACTGGCCACAGGGCTTGCCCGGCAAACTTCCCCAATCACAGGGAAAAGCATATTTCTGAAGATCCATCTAACAGGTTTAATCAGGCTGCCTCAGAAGAGTCACTTGTCATTGGCCATGTTTTAGGTCAGAACTGGGGAAAAAATGCTTCAGATTTCTCCTAAAATAAAACTCTGAGATAACATTAATTCCCTAATAAAAATATATTCCAATGACCTGCTTCATAAGTATTTATTCAAAATTTTAGGTCACAATAATGTGAATATATTTAACACTACTGTACACCTAAAAATGATGAAGATGGTATCTTTTAAGTTATGCCTTTTAACAGATTAAAATAATTTTTAGGAAATAGCTAAGGAAATATACCTCTCCACTGGATATACAACTGAAGTAAAAGTGGACATTTATTTATTAGAACAGCTTTAAAAAAGCTGCTTTCAATATTATCACTACAAACAATACCACCAATGATATTATTGAACCCTCACTCTGTGCTAGGTATAGTGTTAAGTGCAATATTACATTCTGTTTATATAACAACCTAAGCCTGATAAAAGGCAGGAATTTGTTTTATTTTCTGTTTGCCTCTCCAGATCACATCATTGTACTATCCTGGGCTAAGGCCTGAAAGGCTGACCTCTATGGACTATTTCAACCAGGTTCCCAGGTTCTGGTTAGGTAAAGCCAGTGCAAGGGGCCAAAAAGAGATTAGAGGGGAGAAGAAAGAGAAAAGTCGAGTTTACATGCCCTTTGTTCTTTCCCTGCTGGGCTGTAGTTTGGTGAAGGCTACATCTCACATCTACTACTGAGGAGTGGCCCTGTCCCATAGCTATGAATCTCCATGGGTCCAGGTACCACGCTTTCCCTTTGCTCCCTCAAACCAAGAGGTGGTAATGGAGTTTCACTCTTAGGTCCTGAGTGCTTCACATTCCTTTGTTAGTTTCCCTTAACCCTGTCTGCATCCTGGATATAGTCCCTGCATCAATCTTCATTATCACCCCTTTCCAGGCATATTTATTGCTCTATCATTCCAAAGCCTAGAAGGTACCTGGCACAAAGTTGGTTGCCAATAAATATTTCTGGAATGAACAAATGAACATGAATAATCTCATTATTACAACTGCCTGAAGTATGCGATCCTTTGTGGTTTACATTTTTGGTGTTGTCCCCGCTTTTCTCCCACAGTCAGTGGAGAAGGGCATTCTTGGGATTGAACTGTGTATCCCCTTATTCTGTTCTCTGAAGAAAAGACATTCCAGGCTTATGCAGAATTGTTGTATTTTAATGCAATCTTTTACCAAGGTAATGCATAGGATTTAAAAAGAAAAGTTTAGGGCCCAATACCTTCAAATTTCTTCTTTAATTTTCAACCCCAGATACTACTACAACTATCACTACCACCACCACCACCACCTGTTGTCTGGTGCGTCTCTTAATACACTGTGTATGACCATTTTTGGAGTACAGTGACATCTGATGCAAAGCACTGAAGATTTGATATGACATATGTGTTTTTTTGTAGAGATGTTAATGCCAAGACAACCTTCTGAGACTGTGGAAAAAAGACACTTAACACAGGCCTAACAAGGCCCTTCCTTTGCTGAAGTGCTTTTTCAGCTACGGCAAAGAGTAAGCCCACAGTGAGTGTCAGGGCGGTTGCTTCTTAAGCTAAGGTGTGTTAGCGAGAGGCCTGCCTTAACTTAGCTGGGCTCGGTGTACCATATACTGTAAATATGCTTTAGGGTTTACTGTGGCTATATGTGTGATTTTCTTCTACTTCTTAGTTAAATCAACACTTGAGAAATGTTTTTGTGTGATTATTAAATAACAAATTTGGCACCTCTCCAAAACTAGTCTAAATGGTAGATGAAAAGATTACTACCAGCTCACTTATAGTAAATCCAACATAAAAGATATTATTGGATACGTAAAGACATTTATATATCCACTTAGAGTAGATATATAAACTGCACTTGAATCAGTGGAAAAACTCTAGCAATATGTGAAGTACTTCTTTTAGATTAAGACTAGTAACTAATGCTTCTTTATTTTTATTGCTATACCTATATACTTTATATAAAGAAGTTTAAATCTTGATTTTTCTTTAATGGTTATATTAAACTGGAGTTTTTGAGCTTTGTCCAATGACAGCATTGTATAATTACCCCACTTTTTTGGTATAATTTTGACATTTTCCCCACCAAACTTTTATAAGAACTTACAAGAAATTGACATCTTTTAAGTTTCACAGCTTTTCTTGAGCTCCCAGTTCTCGAGAACAGTAAGTAAACTAGCACATGAGTTTATGAAGTCCACAGAGCCCAGGACGATGTGCTGCTGCCTGTCTGTATGTATTCTAGGCTGTGACTTCCACACACTATCTGCAGTTCCCTGAGCATTCCACGCCATTTAAAAATACTTCTGGAGTGTAGTTCTACAAAGGATATTGATGTTTATACAGGAACAAAGAATCATCCCATTACAGGGCTGGGAAACGTTTGGTGGCATGTCTGTGATGAACTACACAATGCCAGGTATCAACAGATGAAGATTCTTTCAGTTAAGGAAGAATTGGTTCTTCCAATGGGAACTGTCCCTTAATCTCTTTGGTAACCTGTCTAATGATTCTCTAAGATTTCCCTTACAATGATGGTAGAAATTAGAATTAGATCCTGAAAGTCCATGAAACTGAAATCTTTAGGACCTGCCAGGCCTATGGACCTCACCTGTTCGCCAGCTTGGGACTCCCCAATGATGAAACGATCTCCTGGGCCATCAGCAGCTGTGAGATGAACAGAACCAAGAACAAACATCAGAATGGACCTACAGCAAGGAATAAAAACCTAGTGTTGGAATTCTAAAATTTGACTCAAATGATCATATAAGGATTCAGGGAAATGGAATACATTTCTGATCCCCTAGAGTAGATAATGGCTTTGTTACTCCTGCTTTGATCTTTGGTATCCAAAACTCACAAGTACCCACAGAAATATTCCTAATTTGTGCTCTTTCTCGGTGTTACTTGACATGGTTAGTCCTCCTGTTGCTTGATAATTTACACATGTGCTTTTAAAGTAGGAAGTTCTTTTTGCCTACCCTCTTAAAATACCACCCTCTCCACATTCATGGACATCACTATACATATCAATATTTCTCCATTTTCTATATAACTTTTACAGTATTCCATAATATTTTCTTATTTACCACCCACTTGATCTTCATAATAACTGAGTAAAGTAGGAGAAACATACATTCTTTTCTTCGTTTGACATTTGAAGGAAATGAATCACAGAAGGAAGGAACTCAGGTAGAAAAGGTTAAGTACATCGAACAAGTTCCGGTTAGTGGTAGGACTAGGACTAAAATCCAGCCCTTAGTTCCCAGCAAAGTGTGTATATGTGTATTAATGTGCCGGAATATTCTTTCTGAGCCGGAATGCACAGGCAGCACTGCACCACATTTTCCACTGTCTTTACATGGGAAGAAACCCTTTCACAATTAAGATAAAAAAAAACCCCAAAACTTCTTATCCATTGTTTTTCTACATATAATACAGTAATGACTGGATAAAAATATTCCAAGAGACAAATGCATTCCAAGGGGTTTCTTCACAGATGATACGGATTTCAGACCAATAGTACTGGAAAGGCAATGCCTATCTAATGAGTTTTAAGATAAGGACAATTAGTTCTGTGTTATTTGCATACAGCAAGGGTTTGAGACACATACACAGAAAAGATAACACTTTCTCTATAACTATTTTAATTATATTTGCAATCATGCTGATAAATAAAAAGTATTTTCCTTTTTTCAAGAGGGACATATGAAATTCATTATTTCTCTATGTGACTACGATGTTGCATTTTTACTAAAGGCTCATAAACAATACTGTTTACAATAAGCCATTCTTGCACAGATGGCTTTGGCTAACCTATTGTGGAGAGAGGCCAGAGAGTTAACACTGGGCGTCTTCTGTGTACAAGACGTCGGGTCTTGTGCTCCACAGACATTATCTCAGCTAATAAACTCTTGGTTTTCTTGTGTGTGTGTGTTTAAATTATTATTGTATTTTCAGTGTTCACTCGTAAAAAAGAGAACTGGATTCCTGCATAGCTATTCTTATCATGCTGTTTTCACGGGTTCTCCTTCGTTAAAAACTTTTTTTAAGTGAACAATTTTAAGTGAACATAGAAGTCACTGCTTCAACAATTAACATTTTACCAATCTTTTTTCATCTATTCCCCCACTTATTTTTGCAGTATTTTAAAGCAAATTGTGATTTTCTTACTGTAGACGACAAGAAGTCAGTTATCTTTCAGAGGTCTGGACTAAATGCATCTCAAGTGTGAATAAATTTATTTCAAATTATTTTTCTACTAAAGGTATTACCAGCTCGCCATCTCTCAGTAGCAACCTAGACATTTTCTCCTTTTACTTCTTTGCAAGAAAGGAAATTAGCTGGTTTTAGAGTAAAATAAAGCTGAATCCGAATCTTATTCATCTTGGCTCTGCCTCTTATTAGCCTCAGGACTTTTAGCAAATCACTAAACTTTTCTCTAGCCTTCAGTTTTCTTGTTGATAAAAATTGGGATAATCATTCTTTAAAAATACTAATGTCTTTTAAAGCTTTTCATTCCTTTCACTCACTCACTAAATTTCCACTGTCTTCTATGCCCCAGTGTCACACAGGTGCTGGGATTGAGTCAAGAGTAAAACCAGACACTGTTCCTATTCACAAGAGAAGGTGAGCTCTAAAATCAACTTGTAAACAATTTTTTTAAAATGAGAAGGAATAGAAAATATATTTCATCACACATAGTCAGGATAAATACTGTTTCATGAAATTTATTTTTATTTACATGTGTGCATATGTATATTTGTATGTATTGTATATATTGTACATGTGTGTATATCATTGGCATGCACTGTATACTTTATTTAATGTGTGTCTTCCTATGAGTGTGGTTAAAATAAAACTCTTAAAGCCACTGATATAACTGGGTAGACAGTTACTAATTAATCATATTAATGCATATATAAACACGAATTAAGAAAACCACTCTAAAGGAACATGGTTTTATGAGAGCATACAATGAAAGTACCCACACTACACTGGAGGGTCTAGGAAAGCCACCCTGATACAAGGAGTTTTGATTTGAATATGAAGGATGGAAAAGACTAAGTGGGCACAAGGTAGGGATGTGTGTGGCGGGGGGAGAGATACATACGAAGTGGAAAATGCTCTATCTGAAGATCGCCCCCTAGAGACAGCAGGATGTGTGAAGGCCTCTGGCTCATGTCCCCCTTACATATTACGTTGGAGGCACTCAACTTCTAGCACTGTAGCAGCCTGAGACGACTCGCGTTTCAGCTCCGTAACATGAGCTCCTCCCACTGCTTGGAATGTCCTTTCTTTATTCCTGTCTTTGATGAAAAATTCTCAGTTTTTAAGACTCACGTCAAATGTTATTTTTTATGATGTCATATCTGATTCCCCTTCCTGAAGAGTCACCTACTTCCTCTTTTGTTTCTTCAGCTTATTCCTCAAATAACTCTATTTATGGTTTCCAATATATTGCAATTATCTGCTTATTTTTCTCAGGGGAATCCCTAGCACTTGCTGCAAAATAGGAATTCTATACATGTTCAATATATGAAGTATTCAAAATGTCCGATAAATGAGTGTGGCTTCTAAGAATCTTTTTAGAAAGATACAAGCATGAATGAACAAATATATAATATTTTTCAACACAAAATGCTGTATTTTAAATGCCTGTCATTTTCTGCTAGGTATAGTGTTTTCTAAATGTGTGTCAACATTCACTCTCTTTAGAATGTTTAGAAAGACTGCTCCGGTTAGTTCTATATAACTTAGATTATGTTGCCAGTTATTCAGTCAGGCACAGTGTCTAGTTCATCAATAATACTCAATAAATATCGTTAAAAGAATGAAGACATGAATTTAGCATTTTCTCAATACTTAGGTGGGAAGTTTGTAAATTGATTGTATATGTTACTATTGTGTTTTATAAATCTTTTAAAAATACTTTCGTAACTGTACATTTTCTCTCTTATGAGCTCTGTAGAAATAGGGATCATTTTCTTTATTTTTTTTGAAACCCTCTTCTCTTCAATCTTCCTCCTGTCTCCTGTAGCCTCACACATGCAAATGCACATACATTCAAAATGTTTACAGCAATGCTCTGCACAAATATTCTAAATACATGTCACTGAATCACTAAATACATGTCACTGAATAATACATGATCACCAGTGCTGGAGATCATCTGGGACAAGCCTGGTAGAGTTCAGGGAGGCCAACACCTGAAGGAGCCTTTAAATGATTCTAAGCAGTAAGATTAGGAAAGGTGCACTAACTGGGGAGAAAATATGCGCTCACTTAAACTGTGTTCTCCACCTTGTCCTGGGAAACAGGCCTCTATACTGAAGGCTCAGTCAACCAACATTACAGAAGTCTCTTGGAAGCAAGAGAGGAGTCAGCTTTCTAAAAAAATATTTCCCTCACAACAGTGTTTCCCAGCCCTTAATGTGCATATAAATCACCTGGTGATCTTGTTAAAATACAGACTTGGATTCAGTGGCCCTGTGATAGGGCCTGACATTCTATACTTCTAACAAGCTGATGCTGATACTGCTCAGTCGTGAACTACTCTTTGAGGAGCAGAGAGGACTGCACTGGAAATAGACAAATTCAGACTAAGAGAAAACTTTAAGGAATAAAAAAATCAGTGAACAACTGAAGTCCTGATTTTACTTTAACACTGAGATTCACTATTTCTTATAGGACAGAAAAATAATAATGACCAATCTGATATATATTTAAAAATATCTATTAAAGGTAGAAGCCAAAGAGAAGTTTCTATTTTCAAGATGAATTTTACAAGCTTGGGTGTGAGGGAGCTGAGGTGAGGAACAGTGGTATCATGAACCTAAAGCTTGAAATAAAATTAAGCCACAGTATGCCATTAGAAAAGGTGAATGGATTCCAAGAATTTCTGTAAAGGCTTTGTATCTTCCAGCCCATCCCCCACCACACCAATTCTGACATTTCTGTTAATAAATTTTCTCTTTCTGTTTTGTAATAGTAGAATTTAATCTGAAGGAATGGTAAAGCAATGTAAACCAAATCCTAACAACAAACGCATTATACAACTTATAACGCCTAATACTAGATCCTGAAGCTGCTCCATGTCCACCCTTTTGTTACGTCCAGAAAACAATTTTAAGTAGCCTTGTTTACCTGTTTATTTAAATATTTGTGGTATCATTTGATATAAAATTAGTTCCATTAGGTAGCTCTTCATTGTGGCAACGTATAGAAAATAATCTTCCCAAACCATTTGCTATAACTTTATTACTCATTTTCATTTTCTAGCCATATGTGAGCTCTCTTTAAGCCTCATGAAATGCTTTACAGATATTCATTTCTTTTTAATAATAAAGAGTCTCATCATTTCCATGTTAGGGCTGAATAAAGTGAGACTATAGAGATAGCAGAGATCCTAGGAAATATCTTCAACAGAGGAAGAAGGCAGAGGGATTAAGAATTTGTTTATTGTGCACTGGCTGGTGTGGCTCAGTGGACTGAGCACTGGCCTGTGAACCAAAGGGCCGTGGGTTCGATTCCCAGTCAGGGCACATGCCTGGATTAAGGGCAAGGTCCCCAGTAGGGGCCATGTGAGAGGCAACCACAGAATGATGTATATCTCTTCCTCTCTCTCTCTCTTCCCCTCTCTAAAAATAAAAAAATAAAATCTTCAAAAAAAATTTGTTTACTTTGATAATGGAACCAAACTATCTAAGACCAGGATGATAGGCTGTAATAGGGTTAACAGTATTTATGAGTATACTAAAATTAAGATTATAGGAAGAACTGGGGTGGGGAAAGGAAGGTGACAAGAGTAGCACAAAACAATTAATACTTGCTGTAATTATACTGAGGGATCAAATCAGATGAGTTGTTTGGAATTTTAAATCTGTTGCCTTTTCTTATGGAAAGCAGGGAGCTAGAAGAAAAATGTTCATTTATTCTTAGTATTGGGAAAAGAGATATTATTTCCTTAAATAGAGTATTAATTAAAATTAATTATTCCAAATTATATCTCTGCTCATATGAGAAATACTCCCATATCACAAGGTCTCTTCCTCATCTGGAGCATCCTGTAGTGGAACTCAACAGGCTGTCAAATGAGTTGGGAGAAGCAGCTGTGGCCAGAGAGGTTTTGAATGGCCAAAACAGAAACCCTGGAACATGACTTTCATGGAGGACTAAGAACTAGCTTTAAATCAAAAAGGTTACACTGATAAATAAATAAATGGAAAAAAAGGCCATACTGAATTAATCTAGTGGAAAGAAGTAAAACAAAATGTTAATAGTGGCTAGGAAGTGAGATAATGGGTGATTTTAAATGTTCTTTTTCATTTTCTGTGTTTTTCATAAGCATATACTTCAATCAGAAAAATTTAAAATTTACTTTACCCAAATGACGAGGATTTCTCTTAATACATTCTTCCAGAATTGTCTGTAACATATAGTTATCAAAATAATTGCTGACTTGTTATAATTTTCCCTTTTTCTAAATGGCCCAAAACAATTTCTGAAGGGATAAGCCTTTCAAATCGAACATTTCAAGAAAGCTGAATCTGGAATTCTGAGATATTTTTGCCTTTATTAATATGTAAGAAGAAATTGTGTAAGAAAGTTGTCTAATTTCATTTTTTGCATGTATCTATCTAATTTTCCCAGGACCATTTACTGAATAGACTGTCTTTACCCCTTTGTATGTTCTTGCCTCCTTTGTCAAATATTAATTGTTTGTATAGGCATGGGTTTATTTCTGGGCTCTGTATTCTGTCCCCTAGATCCAAATGTCTGATTTTATGCTGGAACCATGTTGTTTTGATTATTATGGCCTTGTGGTATAGTTTGTTATCAGGTAGCATGATATCTCCACCTTTGTTGTTCTTTCTCAATATTGCTGAGACTGTTGGAAATTTTTTGTGGTTACATATAAATTTTTGGAATATATGTTCTAGTTCTGTGAAATGTGCCTTTGTTTTTTTTTTTTTTTTAAATGCAACAGGATGGGTGGACTTAGAGGGCATTATGCTTAATGAAATAAGTCAGTCAGAGAGGAATCTAAAGAACAAAATAAACAAACAAAATTGAAACAGACTCATACACACAAAGTGGCCTGGTGGTTGCCAGAGGGGTGGGAGAGTTGGAAGGCTAGGAGAAAGAGGGGAAGTACAAATTGGTAGTTACAAAATAGTTATGGGATGTAAAGTAAAGCATATGGAATATAGTCAATAACACTGCAGTAATTATGTATGGGTCCAGTTGGGTACTAAAAATATCAAGGGAAACTATGTAAAGTATACGATTGTCCAATCATTTAGCTGTACACTTAAAATCAATACATAATATTGAAGTAAACTGTAATTAAAAAATTTAAAAAAGAAATTGTAAGATAATGGGAATCCATCCACATCTCCACAGGACAGTGTGAATGCATCAAGAGGATTGGCTTAATGAGTGTGAAGGGAGAAATAATTTAAAAATATGAATAAAAATATTGTATTCTAATTGATTCTAATTGATAATATGCTTTCACTTTCTTTTATCTTTCAAACTCACTCCCTGCTGAATGCAGTTTTAGGTTCATTAGGTCACAGCTCTTCCTATTATTTAAATCCTCATTACTTGATTCCTGCCTTCTATACATTCTATTCTATCTTAATTTTTTTTAAGCTGTTCCTATTTCTTATTTCCTTAGTCATTTTTTTTTACTGTCTTGATTTTTCAACCCACATACCTTAAAGCAAGTGATCCTCCAACTGGTGTGGAGTTTTATGCCACATATTTCTGAAGGACACTGGCTAATGCTTAGTGACCCAGAGCAAGTTAGCGACCTCTTTACACCTAGAGGGCTAGCAACGCTCACAGGTGCCACTGGCTACCACTGGAAGGCCCAAGGCAAAGGCAGAGGAGAAGAGAAAAGGGAGAATAAAGGGAGTGGGGAGAAAGGGGTGACCATAAGGAAGACAGGGTGGAGAGAAGAAGGCACACAAGCAGAGTGGTAGAGAGCCACAACAGCAGCCTCAAGGACATTCTTACCAACACACTGCCTAGCGGTGGTATTATGACACAGGGAAGAAAAAGACCTCTTCTTAGAAGTGCCTTTTTGTTCACGGATGACTTTTGCTGCTTTAATTAAGATGTTGATATATATACACAGATACACCAACCATTCCCAATTTGAGATTTAACTATATCCACAATGTCATCTATTATGTGTTATGTCTCGGCTGTATGTTCTATATATTAGAGAACTATCAAGACTTCACAGGAAATAAATCATGAATCAGATGCATGATATATAATCCACTGAAACTTTTATATTGTGAGATATGTCATTTTAGACATTTTTCTCTGTGTCAAACAAAACTAAAACACTACCACTTCAAAACAGAACAATAAATAACACACTGAGTTATAACTTTACATAAAAATTTCCTTGATAGATTCTATATGAGAATGTTCTTTTATGGCTCATGGAGGATAACTGGTCTTCTTGGCAGCAAGAAAAGCCAAGAGCAATAGTTTCTTTTTATTGAGCTGCTGCTACCTCATGAATAAATCATAGAACAACATTCTATTTGAGGATAGTTTTGCCTCAATTTATTTTCTCACTTTCTCCTACTTCAGGTTACAAAGGATGTAAAAGATAGACTTTTTGCCCCTTTGTTATTTCATTTGTTGTAGCTGTTTGTCCTATTCTGGAAGTAAGAATTTTTTTGTGTGTGATTTCGTTGGAATACTTTATGGCTACCAATTATAAGTTCAAAACAGAATTTATATTTTGGACTAGGAATAAGAAACAAAAAGATCCAATGAGGCTATCAGGAGATTAAAATAATTGTATTTCTGGACAATATGCATTATATAATACATACTGTAGAAGGACTACACCTGGAAAAAATGTGTTAGGGATTTGTTATTTATGTTTTCAGAAATACTCTAATTTAGTGAGATCAAGCTGAACAAGATGCATCCAAGACAGTGTTCCTGAGAAAGCAAACACTAGTAGGAATTAATCTCTTCACCATTTTATTTACATAGAATATGAGATTAACAATTTAGATAAATGTTATACTTTTTTCAGAGATGGTGTAAATAACTGTGCTTATCATAATAACAGTAGTGATAATCACAGTTACTATTATCAAACATTTTAATAAACAATTACGGGTGTTTTTTTTTTTTGTGGTACCAGGAACTTTACTAAGCCTTTTTATAGTCTCATTTAATCTTCACAACCACCTACTGGGGTAAGTACTGTTACAATTATCACCATTTTACAGATGAGAAACTGAGGCTCAAAAAGTTTAGGTAATTTGCTCAAAGTTATAGTGATGGAACTGGTACTAGAACCCAGATCACTCTCATGTCACTCAAACCCCATACCCTTAACCACTTACAATACTGCCTCCACCGTAGAAAGATACTGGTGAGAGATGGCGATGGAACATGGAAATTAATGGATGTATTTAATTGCAAAAAAGAGGAAATTATTTCAATAGTTATATAGAGTAAAAAGAAAATAATGACAAAAAAACAGGTAAGAAACTTCATAAATGATCATTACAAAGGAATTGGTCTTAATAGCTTTGGTAAGTTGGGAAATGATTTTAGACATTTCTTCAACAATATCAACCTTGAGCTAATAAACAACAATAGTTTCTAAGCAATTCAGCTGCATTTTCATTTTGGGTTCTTAGATGGGACTTTAGGCAGGAAAATGCTATTTCATATGTGCTTTTAAGCTTTATGTAATCTGGGGCAACTCTGAAGGTGTGAGCTGCTGGTACCATCTGGGCCTTCAGAGATTTGAAATATGGCATCTTTCAAAGAATTAGAGGTTTCCCTCATGCTTGCTTTTTATAAAGCCTTTATTGATGTTTGAGTTTAAAGCAAGAGAAAAGACCACCCACTGTATTCTTATGTTGAGAATTGGCTCTTCTTTCTTGTACCATATAGATGTTTTCAACTGGAAAACATATGGCAAACTTCCAGATAAAACGAGACTGTCTACTGTCTGTCTGATATGTGTAGAGTTTGAAATAAATTATAGTATAGTGTTTTTTAAACCAATCTCTACATATATCTGTAAATAAGAATTTTTAAGTAACTATGGTAATTTCACTGAAAAGTTTTAAACAAGATTGTGTCAGAAAATATATAGGTATAGGTTAATTTTGTTATCTGTGAATAAAATAATTTTGATAACAAGGGGGAAACAGATTTAACAGTTGCTGGGTGCCTAGGCTGAGTCAAATATCTGAAAAAAAAAGTACAGTGTGAGTTATGACGATACTCAAGAAAGCCAAAATATTTACCTCGAACAGCATAGCCATCTTTTACTGATGCTGGGAATGGGGGTAGGTTATCTTTTGCATATATATCTTGAGCAAGGACTCGGCCCATTCCATCTGAAAGAAGAGAAAAGAAGCAAAGCATGGATGTTGAGAGTAATGGTTAAACAGGCAGTCACAGAAAAGTTAAGCATGTATGCTTGTCTGGCAAGGCTTGTCTACATGCTCAGTCAGTCCTCCTAATACCTATCCCGCAGAACAGGAGGAGGAAGAGACGCACCCTAGTGTCTGAAATGGAAGACTAGATTCAGTCAGTTAACAGTGATGCCTGCAGAGATTATCTGAACATGAGTAGCTATAAAGTCATCAAAGATGTGTTCAAGTTGACATGTCATTCATTCTTTCACAACCCAAAGATGACTTTAAAAAGCCAATTTTTAAACATTTTCATACCCATTAACCTGGTAATTTCACCTGCAGAAATATACCATGATAAAATGACTAAATCTTTTTTTTCGAAAGATTTATTTATTTTTAGACAGAGGGGAAGGGAAGGGGAAAGAGAGAGAAACATCAATGTTTGGTTGCCTCTCACATGCTCCCTACTTGTGACCTGGCCCACAACTGAGGCATGTGTCCTGACTGAGAATTGAACCTGCAACCCTTTGGTTCGCAGGCTGTCGCTCCATCCACTGAGCCACACCAGTCAGGGCAAAATGAATAAATCTTTATGCACATGTTTATCTCAGAGTTGATTACATTAGTGAGAAATGGGAAGAAATCAAAAGACCAATAATATAGACAATGATCTATCCTTATGACAGATAAAATATTATACAGGCTAAATTAATATTTATGAAGAATATTAACTGACACAGGAAAATTCTTATATTATAGTTAAAACCACGCAGAATTGCATATTTGGTTAAGATACATGCATATATCAACAGAAAAAGATGGAGAGGGGATCCATGAAATATAAAGCATTATTTCAGTATGCTAGAATTCTGTACGATTTTTATTTCCTTTGCTATACACTTTTCTGAAAATTTCCAAATTTGCTAAAATGATCACATCATTTTTCTGAACTTTTCCTTATCATTCCATTTGAATTTCTGCCTTGATTTTGGCTTTATTAACCTAAATAATTAGCAACTATAAGAAAAGGGCAGTAACCTACAGTATGAAGTGACTATTCAAAACACTCAGGATGACAATTATTTTTGGCTAGACCTCAGGAATTTGAAGTAGTGCCAACCAGAATAAAAGTTTAAAGAGTCATGACTAATTCTTATATCCTCTAGTCAGAATCTTCACTATTGTTATTTTACAGAAGTAAAAGCATAGTAAAGAGGAGGTGAAGAAGGAAGAAGAGGGTGAGGAAAATAGCCCCAGATTTCTCTGCAAAGACTATAAGTAATTAAGGACTTGATTTATGTGAGATGTTTGTATAATTTGGAGAATGTCATTGTCTCCATACCTAGATGGGTGAGTTTTTGTGTGTGTTTGCTTTGTGTGTGGCTTTGTCCTTCATAGCCACCGAGGACCCCTGGTTTCAAGACCCAGAACCAAGACGCAACGACGGAGAGATTTTAAATATTCTGCTCTGATCCACAGCAACAGTGATGCTGACTCTTTCTTTTTAAGGAGTGACATCTGAATTGGAGGTGAGAACTCCTTGGCAGATTTATAGCTTCACATACTCCTGGGAGGTTGAGGCTGTTCTGGAGCTATCCTGGAGCCACGGACCACGCTTTGTGAGATCAGAGAAGTGGTGGGACCAGAGTGTCAGGTTTGCATTCCATACATGTTAACTCCCAAAGGAACCTAGAGCTGTAAGGTAGTCTCTGGTAGTAAACCCCATGGCATTTGCCTAGGATTACAATAAAACTCCTGGGGGACTCCTTATTGGGAAATAATCTGGCCAGGGTAGAAAATAAAAATGTGAGCTGTATACCAGCTCAGATCCCAAGAGAATGGCTTTGCTGGAAATTTAAATAGCTTAAAATAATTATCAAAGGTAGCACAAAGGCTGAGTTTTTCTGTAATCTGGTCCAGTTAATCTAATAAATGTATATATAGCATTTTATAAATTATTAAATAATATCACATATATAATTTAACTCTCACAAAAATCTAATAAATCATTATTGTTTTCATTTTACGGATAAGTAAAGAGACATTTAAATAGGGTAAATCACTAATCCATGGCCATATATTTCATAGGTGGCTAAAGTAGAATTAAAGTTTAAATCATAGAACTTCAATCTTTATTACAATGGCCAATAGCTACAATTCATGTTCTCTTTACCTGTTGTTCTTCCTCTATTTCTCTGACATGAAAAAAATTTACAAGGTGATTCTTCAAAAAATTAATATAGAGTTACCATGTGATCCAGCAATCTGACATCTAGGTGTATATCCAAAAGAATGGACAGCAGAGACTTGAACAGATATTTGTACACCCATGTTCACAGTGATGCCAGGTTGCACCTCGGGAGGCCAAGGGAGGCCTCGGCCTGATCCAGCTTCTGTCACAGTTCAAGAAGGAATTTAAGAGCATGACAGATTTAGCAAAGCATAGCACATTTATTAAAGTGATAGTATGCATTTGAGAAGTGAGAACGGGAGACCTTGAAGAATGAACTGCTCTGATGGGTTCTAGGGGGAAGGTTCTTATTTAATGCAGGCAAGAGGTGGGGGATAAGGTGGTTCTTGGCTTCTGATGCTAGTGGGGTGACTGCTGACGTGGTTCATCTTAGTCCCTCCTCTCCAGATAGAAATTTCTTTCTTTCTGTTGTCTTCTCAATTACAGGAAATGGGGAGGGAGAAATGGGGGAATAGGTGGTCAGTGAAGGTCCCGACTGTGATATTCAAGCAAAGACAGAAAGGGGGAGGGGTAGAGCTAGAGGCCAGTGTTTCATATTCTAACTGTCCTGTCTCAATAGCAGCATTATTCACAATAGTCAAAAGTTGGAAGCAACCCACTTGTTCACTAATGGATGAATGGATAAATAAAATGTGATCTATACAAACAGGAATATGAAGTCTGTCCAGAAGGCACCCAGCCACATAATATGAAAGACAGACTTCCAGTCAAGATAGAGGCATAGGTAAACATGATTTGCCTCCTCACACAACTACAGCAAAAATAACAACTAACTATAGAACAAATATCACCCAGATTTGTCAGAAAATTGAGCTGTGTGGAAGTCCGAGGACCAAGGAATTAAAGAAGTCACATTCATCCTGATGGGAAGGAGGGGTGGAGATGCAGAGAGGTACAAAGTGGTGGAGAGGCAGGGAGAGGTGCAGAGAGGCATGGAGATGTGGAACCGGTGGTCCCACATCCATGTGTGGTGCATGAAAACTAGGAGGGACACCTTGGGGCAAGGTAATCAGCCCAAGACCAGATGACCCAGCCCAGGGTTTCAGTGCCAGGAAGTTAAGTCCCCATCACTTCTGGCTGTGAAAACCATTGGGGGTTAGGGTGGCAGAAGAAACTTCAGGATTCTCAGGAGACTCCTCTTAAAGGGCCTGCAACAAACTTTGGACTTAAGAAGACCCACTCCCTCTGGGATTAGGCACCAGGGCAACAGCTGGAAGGGCACCAATGGCATAGGGGGAGAGGCTGGAGTGAATGGCAGCAGAGTGAGTGTAGGGAAATAGCTTCTTCCAAGGCAAAACTCCAGAGGCCAGGCAGTGGCGCTGTCCCTGCTGTGAGCCCTCCTCCCGACAGAGCCACAAAGTAGTGACATGGTTTGCCCCACTGTGGTGATTACCTAAGCCTCTGCTCCATACAACTTACAGGTGCACTTTTCTACAATAGGCCATGCTACCAGGACAGGGAGTCAAAGAAGCTCTACCTAATACACAGAAACAAACACAGGGAGGCTGCCAAATTGAGGACGCAAAGAAATAAGGCCCAGATGAAAGAACAGGACAAAACCCCAGAAAAAACTAAATGAAACAGAGATAACCAAACTATGAGATGCAGAGTTTAAAGCATTGGTTATCAGAATGCTCAAAGAACTCATTGAGGATGGTAACAGCATAAAAAAAGACCCAGGCAGAAATGCAGGTTGCATTAAGTGAAATAAAGAAAAATCTACAGGAAACCAACAGTGGGGGGATGGAGGCCAGAGTCAAATCAATGATTTGAATCGTAAGGAAGAAAAAAGCATTCAATCAGAACAGCAAGAAGAAAAAAGAATTAAAAAAAACAAGGACAGCCTAATGAGCCCCTGGAACATCTCCAAACGAAACCAACACTTGAATCACAGAGAAGCCAACAGGAGAAGAGGAAGAGCAAGAAATTGAAAATTTATTTGAAAAAATAATGAAAGAAAACTTCACCAATCTGGTGAAGGAGACAGGTATGCAAGACCAGGAAGCTCAGAGAGTCCCAAACAAGTTGGACCCAAGGAGGAAATATCAAGACACATCATAATTAAATTGCCAAACATTAAAGATAAGGAGAGAATCTTCAAAGCAGCAAGAGAAAAGGAGACAGTTACCTACAAAGGAGTCCCCATAAGACTATCAGCTGATTTCTCTAAAGAAACCTTGCAAGCAAGAAGAGGCTGGAAAGAAGTATTCCAAGTCATGAAAGGCAGGGACCTACATCCAAGATTACTCTGTCCAGCAAAGCTATCCTTTAGAGTGGAAGGGCAGATAGAGTGCTTCCCAGATGAGTTCAAGTTAAAGGAGTTCATCATTACCAAGCCATTATTACATGAAATGTTACAGGGACTTATTTAAGAAAAAGAAGATCAAAACTATGAACACTAAAATGGCAACAAATACACAACTATCACCAAGTGAATCTAAAAAACAAACTAAGCAAACAAGCAGAATAGGAACAGAATCATAGGTATGGAAATTATTTGGAGGGTTATCAGCTGGGAGGGGGAATGGGGAGAATGAGGGAAAAAGTGTGGGATTAAGCAGTATAAATTGGTAGGTACAAAATAGACAGGAGGGTGTTAAGAACAGTATAGGAAATGGAGCAGCCAAAGAACTATATGCATGACCCATGGACATGAAATAAGGGGGGACTGCTGGAAGGAATGGGGGTACTGGGTGGAGGGCAAAAGGGGAAAACTTGGGACAACTATAAAAGCATACTCAATAAAGTATATTTAAAAAGAAAAAAGAGAGACATTTATTGAAGAATGTACATTGTACATAAGACAATGATGTGTCAGTCCCCTTCAAAGTGGGTACCTTGGGACCTCACACAGTTCTCTGAGTCACCATCAGCTGCCCCATTGTATTTTTCTGAACCTCACTGACAGTCTGAATTCTCTTTCCTTTCAAAGGTGATTTTAGTTTTGGGAAAAGTCAGAAATCACAGGATCCCAAATCTGGGCTTTTGTGGGGCAGAGTCACCTGGGTGATTTGATGTTTCACCAAAAATCTCTGCACAAAACATGATGCACGAATGGACACACTGTTGTGATGAGGTTGCCAATTACCAGTTGTGGACTTCTGAATCACTGAAATAGTTTCCGTGGAGGAATGTTTACGCTTGGTGCAAAATTCAATGCAGATTTGTTGCTCTACTCTCTGTCCTTTTGAATGCGATGGTCACACAGTATACATGCTCACTAAATGGCATCTACCGCCCTCACTGACTAATGCAGTGAATTGTCACTGTTCATGCATGCGCATTCCAGTCTGCTCTCCTTGGCTGCAAGGTTATATCCATGTACTGCAAACTGTTCTTGTTATATTAACAATGGTTGGACTTTTTTTGGACAGACCTAATATTATTGTCTTAAAAAGGAAAAAAATTCTGACATATGCTATAACATGTATGAAACTTGAAGACATAATGTTAAGTGAAATAAGCTATTTATAAAAGGACACATAGTATATGATTCACTTACATGAGGTAATTAGAATATTAAAAATCAATTAGTCAGAAAGTAGAATGGTGGCTGCTAGTGGCCGGGGAAAGGGGAGAATAGGAAGTTATCATTTAATGAGTACAGAGTTTCAGTTTGGGGAGATGAAAAAGTCTGGGAGATTGATGGGGTGGTAGAACAATGTGAATGTACTTAATGCCCTTGAACTGTACAATTAATGACTCAGATAGTAAATTTTATATTATGTGTTTTTTACTACAATAAAAAGATATGCGGTATTGGTACATGCTACAACATGAACAAACCTTGATTTTGGCTTTATTAACCTAAAAAAATTAGTGACTATAAGGAAAAAGCTAAGCAGAAAAAGACAGTCACAAAAGATCACCTATGATCCCACTATGTGGAATGTCCAGAATAAACTTACAGAGACAGAAAATCGACCATTGGTTACTCAGAGATAAATGGGGGTGTGAGGGTAGGAGAGGGATGGTAGCTAGTGGGGATGGGGGTTCTTCTGGAGGTGTGAGCGTTGTAAAATTGACTATGCTGTTGGTTGTACACATCTGTGAATACACTAAAACATGGAATTGTACACCTTGAGTGGGTGAAGTATATAGTATATGAACTATATCTCCATAAAGCTCTTATTTTTTAAAAGGCAGGAATAAGTTTTTTTTAAAAGAATATTCCTCTCATTCCAACATATAACTATATTTAGATGAGTCAAGAAAAATCATATTTATAGCATAAATATATGGTCAGGTCTTTGTAGACCTTCTTTAAATGTCATGGAAAGAAAAGCAAAACATTTCATCTGGAAAGAAAAAACTGCTTCATACTTAGGTTATTAATATAAATTTATTAATATATGTATGTAACTGGCCAGTTTTTTTTTATTTTGGACTCGCACTAAATATAGGGTTGCTATAAGACAAATTATATCCCTAGTGGATTAGTTCTGCTTTTGGAGTTGGTATCAAATTAACTTACCAGCAGAGTTTAAATCTCTTCAAAGTGAAAAACACGTATTACCTCAAGGTTTGGTCTAAAAGCCCAAGACAAGGGACAGGATTTTTAGAGAAATATCCAATAGATTAAAAAACGGTAAAGACTCCCCATTTCAGTCGATCCTAGAGTCTTGAAGGAATAAATGCCAGATACACAAGTATCTACTGTGTACCCGTATCTCTCAACAGGGTTTGGGTCTAAACAATGGACTGCTTCCAAGCAGTCAATGTAAGAATTCATTCAATGTCAGACCAGATGATCTGTGTGGGAACTTAAAAAGTATGTAGTAGTGCTGAAAAGTACTTCCTCACATGGGACAGTCTCTCTTGTACACACATAGACACATAGATGTTAAAGCATCTCTTTCGTGTGCCCCTAGGTGGAGCCCAAGTATTAGTACTGAATAAACTTTGGGCCTGTGATTTGAAAAACAGGGCCTAAGACTTCTTTGAATTTGAATGGGACCCCGGCAGCAATAACTTTTCAACTAGATAATATGACTGTTTTAGGTTTCACATTTAGTAGGGAAACAACAATGAGCACTTGAAGCTGTGGGAGCCAGAAGTTTTACTAAAATATAGAATTTCATGGAAACATGAGCACAATTCCTTTTTCACAGGTGCTCCACTCCAATGAGAACCCTATTTATAATAAGCAAAAGATGGTTCTCCCAATATATAATTAATATAATATGCTTTCTTAGGAATTCTTGGTGGGCATATGCAGCTCTTCATAGTCAGAAGTGAGCCTCTCAGTTGTAGAAAGCTAGACTGCGTGCCAAGGAGCTGTGGTCCCACTTCTGGAGTCTGAGGAAGTAATTAATGCCCATCGTGTTCTACCTTTCCCCTCGCACTGTATTCTCTAAGTTCTGTATAATTCAGAATATATTCAATTTGATGAAGATGATAACAAATATGCATATTTCTAGGTTCTGTGGAGGCAGAAATCTTAAAGGCAGGGCTATGTATCACTGGGGACCCTGGGCCATACGTGCCATTCAGTGCTCGGAAGAGGTTGCTAAGAAGGGAGGAGTGTAATAGACTGGCGGTGATTCACGCTGTTTTGTGTGGTATGCGCAGTCACGCTGTCAGAAGACAGTGGCAGTTTGCCTGGTCCAAAGGTGGTAGCCTTTTTAAGTTGTCAGCGGGAAACTCGGATTCAAGTCAGCGTCCCACAGATAACAGTCATTAGTGAATTCCCTGCTCTCTAGAGTGCTAGACTTTTTACACTGAGATGCCTGGCCTAAAAATAGCTTCAGAAAGTCTTCACAAATTCAAACGGCTGACAATGGACATACATACAAGGAAAGTCAAGACAGAGAGCTATTTATAAAGTTGAGTATGATTCGTGAGCATTGAACCCAAATGTATTCTCTAAATGGTAAAAGTAAATATTTAATTTGGTTGGTTGGGTATTTATTCTCTCCTAGATAATAGTCTCTTCTTGCTGTCTAAATTAAGATGTTAGGAGAACTGAGTGACTTTTGGATGTAAGAGGGAAACGCATGTTAATTTCTCAAAGTCATTTATCAAAATGATTTGACAGTTGCACAGTTCCTTGTGTCTAAGAAGGAAATCAAGGGAAAAGTATGAGTTCAGTGGTCCAGGAAATTGATTCCTTGTCCTCACTTTGGCTAACTAAGATATCAGCAGTTAGAGATTTCAGGAATGTGGGAAGAATGTGACAGATAACAGAAGGTTGAAAAGAAAGATAACTATCCAAGACTTCCTAATATAAAACATGAATATCAGCCAGTTTTCCGCTGATTATAAAACTCTCAAAAGTTTACGTATCTCACTACAACATTTAAAAACCAACATGACATCCAATCTGTGGGAGAGGCTACTGAAAGATCTTTCTTGACCTAACAGCTACCCACTGTGCTCACAAAAACAGTTGAGAAGGCAGACTTGAGTTCGGCCAAGATGGAGGCATAGGTAGTTGCATTGTGCCTACGTTCGTGCGCAGATAAACTAAGCGAAAACGGGCAGCAACACGGACCACGTGGCCCAGGGACCCAGCGCCGCCGGGTTTCAAAGCTTAAGAGCCCCGTCTGGGAGCTGAGGCCGGGAGAGTCTCTCAGCCTCACAGGAGACTTCTCGGGGAAGCCCACAGAGTCCGAGAAAGTGCACAAGCCCCCCGCCCGGGAGCCAGCACCGGAAGGGCCCAATTTGCTTGTGGGAGGCCGTGGAGGGGACAGAAGTCCTAGAGAGAGTGGAGCAGGCGCCATTGTTCCCTCTCAGACCCCGCCCCCACATACAACGTCACAACCCAGTGACTAGGGTGACCCGCCTTGGTGAACACCTAAGGCTCCGCCGCCCTTACGTAACAGCTGCAACCAAACCAAAGGAAAATAAAAAATAAAAAAGATGGCTCAAACAGAATTGAAAGCCCCAGAGCCAATTTTTTTAAGTGACCAAGAGATAGCCGAACTATTAGATGCACAGTTCAAAGCACTTGTGATCAGGAAGCTCACAGAATTGGTTGACTTTGGACATAAATTAGATGAACAAATGCAGGCTACAATAAGAGAAATGAAGGAAAACGCACAGGGAACCAATA